>QEOT01009399.1:432239-509725 GCA_003123785.1 Pterocarya stenoptera
ATGGCGGTAGAAGGCCGGAAAGGCAAAAACGGTTGTGAGCTCGGCTGGGCTCCACCGGCGACGGATCGGGGCTGGGGTTGGGTCTAAAATGTTGCTAGAGGGCCGGTGAAGAAGTGGCGAAGAAATGGTGGCCAGTGGTGGCCGGACGGCGGCGGGATGGGTGAAGGAGTGTCGCGGCTTCGCACGGCTCTCGGAGGCAAACGGCCGCAAGGGGTGGCCTGAAATTGAAGGAGGTTGGTCGCCGGCAGCTGGGGAGTCCGGTGGTACCGACGGTGAGGGCCACGGACGGCCGACGGCGGTGCTGGTGGCTGAA
The DNA here is from genome assembly GCA_003123785.1 of Pterocarya stenoptera. Lineage (NCBI taxonomy): Eukaryota > Viridiplantae > Streptophyta > Magnoliopsida > Fagales > Juglandaceae > Pterocarya > Pterocarya stenoptera. The sequence continues at coordinate 432,553 of QEOT01009399.1, forward strand.
GAACCGAAGCACGGGGAAGAGAGGAGAGAGAGAGGGTCGGGCTGGGAGAGAGAGGGTGTACGCGGGAGAGGAGGGAAAAAGAAAGAAAAAGAAAAGAAGAAGAAAAAGAGGAGGAAAAAAAAGAGATTCAGACTTTATCTTGGGTTTCGAAATGATCCAACGAAGAAGATTTTAAAATCACAAACTAAATGAAATAATTCAAACTCAGTGAAATATTTTATTAAAACAATAATAATTTTAAACTCCAAAAAAAAAACCAATTTAAATTAAAAATCACTTTAAATGCAAAACAGTAATTAATATCAAGAAAACACATAAAATAAATAATTGTCACAGCTTAAAATATTATAAAATAATATAATAAAACTCCCTTAATTTTAAAACAAGAGACAAATCCTTAAATCAATTAAAATAATCCTTCATTAAAAATACACTAAAATACGGGATGTTACAGTTTGCATGGTAATGTGCCACCTAATATGTATCGAGGTTGTATTGTAACGCCCTATTCCCAGAGGTCTGGAAAGTTAGCTCATATTACCTAAAATCATCTCCAATATCACAATTATAAAATCCAGAAACTCCATAACATATTAATTCATTTGCTCAAACCAAAAATCCATGTTCTTTCATAAGGACAACAAGAAATTCTCAATAAAATAAATTAAAAACTCCTCAAATACTTGAAATATCTTTAACTTAACATATCAAAATAACCGAAAATAATCAAATTCCTAACTATGACTCTCAAATAATTACTTGTAACCTCGGGCATTTATTCCTCTACGAAAATCACACCTTGCAAAAACTGCCTACTCTTGCTCTCTAGCAGAACTATCAAGATTATCTAAAAATGTTTGGAGATAAGGGGTGAGTTATCAATAACTCAGTAAGCAGAGAACATATATTAGTGTGTAAACATGAGCATTTACAGAGTTTAGAAAGCATAACAAATACTTTCTTTCAAAATGCAGAACAAAACATTTTCTTTCAGAATGTAGAATCTGAATATTGTCAAAAATATCAGAGCAAAAGTTCAAAAATATTCATATTCAAAATCCCTTTAGTATAGCATAAACTGAAACATCACATTCTATCTTATCATATCAGAACAGAGACCATGTTTAACTCCCGTGGTAGGGTTGTGCAAACTCCGACGGCCAACCGAGCAGAAACAGAACTTTAATCTTCCCCTTATTATTCTCGGAGTCCCAAGTGTGCACACAGGAAATACCACTCAGAAAACCACTTTGCTTCCAAAGTGGGTGCACCGGAAATAGAAAAGTTGGTACCAACCCGAACAGATGCCACAGTTTTACACCCATGGTAAGGTCAGAATGGAACAAAAATAGAAACAGAATGTTATGCCAGAGGTTTTTAGAAATCACATCATATCATATCAAAGTACAGAACATCTTTATAATAGAACAGAATCAGATCACAAAAACATAGTTTATGCACAAGATTTCATATTCGCTCTCTTTTGCACAATTCAAAAACAAAATATCAAAATAGCTCATGTCTACACCAGTCATGCCAGAAAATACTTTATTCTTAAACAAAATCTCATGAGTAATGCAGAACAAATAACTGAGGTAGTTCAAATTTCTTTTCATAACAAAACATGCATACTTTTCAAAAATAACCTCAGCCCATTTTATTTTTATGCAAAGTCTAACATAAGAGCCCCGCTTACCTAGACTTCTTACTTTCTGAATTTCTCCACAAAAATGTCAAACAAAAATCTATCGTCACCTATAAATTGTCACGTAATTTCCATAAACATCCGAAATTAGCACATTTTTCAATACTTAAACCTTAAATGCTAAGTAACCTATTTTCTAAAAATCTAAAATTTCTCGAAACCCTAAAATATATCATAAATTCTGGAATATACCAATATTCACTCAATTTTTTCGACCAAGACATAAATTCTAAATTCTCAAGACCTTAATACCAACTACAATTTAAAAACTTCTACTATTTTCTGTCAAACTAGCTTTTTGAACTATTTTAAAGCAAGTCCAAGCCCACCAAAAAAATCCATCTACAAAGAGACTGAGGCTTTGTTTGGAACCTTAACTGCCCTCAGAGCAGTTCATATTTGAACTGCCTTCATTGTCCAAACACAGAGTTTATACCAAGTGCAGCTAGTTGAAACTGGGTTCAAATCAGTGGGGCCCATAACTGGGCAAACTTTAATGCCTCTCTTTCGACTTTACTTTTCTCATGGGACCCACATGGCTAGCACATACTGCCAGACCACTTGCATTGTTTCTATTAGTTCATGTTGTATTTTATTACTTTTGCTTGGGATGCGCAGCAGCTGCAGTGAGTTTGTTAAAAACAAATTGACTTTTTATGCCAGCAGAAGTAGGAATGTGCGTGAACAGTAGTTTTTAATCATTAAATTTATTTATTTTTAAAATTATATATATATAATTATTTAAACTCATTTTAACATCCAAACACATTTAAACTCATCTCAAGTGGACCCCACAAAACTCACTCAACCATCTCAACTTACTACTATTCATAAAAAATTCAACTCAACTCAACTCAGTTTAACATCCAAACGTAGCCTCAACCTAAAAAGACCAACCGACTGAAATATAACTTTAAAAATCCCCATGCAACTTCTCAACCTGTTACTGAGAAGTTAACTGGTGCCAATTTTATGGCATGGAGTATGCAGTTCATGGTCTTTCTTAATAGCCATGATCTTATTGGCCACATTGATGGCACCATTAAGGCTCCTGAAGAAACCATTCAGGATGCACCTAATCCATCTTATGCAATATGGTTCCGGAAGGACAATTGTGTTAAAAGTTGGATTCTAGCTTCCATTTAAGAGAAATTAGTTGCCTCTCTTTATGGAATTAAGAGTGCTAAGCAAGCTTGGGATTCTCTTCACACTCGCTTTGCATCTGCTTCAAGGTCACAGGTTGCATTACTTAAGAGACAACTTCAAACTTTCTCTCAAGGTAATAAAACCTGTACTGCTTATATTGATGAAGCTAAAGCTCTCACTGATCAATTGACAGCAGCTGACAAGCCAATGGATGATCAAGATCTTATTGCTCATTTACTAGGAGGCCTCAAGGTAAATTACACTCCATTCATTACCTCATATACTCTTGCTACTCGAGATAATGATCTTACCTTGGAAGATTTTCAAGCTGAACTACTCAGCTTTGAGGCCCTACTAGAAAGTCAGCAACACAACTTTGCAGATACTCACTATGCATTTGCTGCTAACAAGTCTAAAGTGCAACACTTTAATAAAAAGTTCCAAAAGCCAGGTCTGAATAATAATTTCAGAACAAACAGAGCTCTAGCTGCATTCAACAATCGTGGCTCCAATTCTGTATCACAGAATAATTCTCGGGTACAAGGTGCTTCATCAAATAGACCTACTTGCCAGATTTGTGGTAAAATAAACCACATTGCTCTTGACTGCTATGAAAGGTTCAACTATGCATTTCAAGGTCGCATCCCTCCTGCTAAACTTGCAGCTATGGCAGCTGAAACAAATGCCACTCTTGACAACCAAATCTGGTATGCTGACAGTGGGGCTAATGCACACATAACCAGTAATGCAGCAAATCTCAACACTCAGCAACCCTTCAAAGGCACAGACATGATCACAGTTGGTAATGGCACAGGTTTATTAATTCAAAATACTGGACACACTTCTATTCTCCTTGATAAACAGTCATTTCAATTGAAAAATATATTACACTGCCCTGATGCTTCTGTCAATCTATTATCCATTAACAAATTCTGTTTGGATAATGACTGCTATTTTATTCTAACTAGCTGTAATTTCTTTGTTAAACAGAACCAAACCAACAAAATACTGTTCCAAGGTCGAGCTGAGAATGGACTGTATCCTCTAGTTGGCAACAAGAGTTTCTCAAATAAGATGCATTGCTTTGCAACTAAGTTAGGAACAAAGACAACTAAAGATAGATGGCATAGTCGACTAGGCCACCCATCCGAGCTTGTCTTGAATAAATTATTTCAATCCAACCATCTACCAAGTACTGAGTCATTTTGAAAAACATCTTTCTGTAAATCTTGTCCTCTAGGAAAAGCAAAACAGATTCCTTACGACAGATCCACAAGACAGACAAATACTCCGTTAATGCTCATACATTCTGATGTTGGGGTGTCTCCCATTACTTCAGAAGGTGGATGTCGTTTCTATGTTATTTTTATTTATGACTTCTCGCGTTTCACATGGTTATATCCCGTGGCTCACAAATCTTATGTACTCCATATTTTCAAGTAATATAAAGCTCTTGTTGAAAATTTCTTTTCTTGCAATATCAAACAGTTTCAAACCGACAATGGTGGTGAGTATCTATCCAATGAATTTAAACAATTCCTAAGCACAAATGGAATTTATCATCGCCTAACATGTCCATATACTTCTCCTCAAAATGGTATTGCTGAAAGAAAGCATCGACACATCAGAGAAATGGGATTAACTCTCCTTGCTCAGTCCCATCTACCACAAACATATTGGCCTGACTCTTTTTTGACATCAGTTTATTTAATTAATAGACTTCCAACAAAGGTTCTCAACAACCTCTCTCCTTTCTATATACTTCATAAATATGTTCCTAGATATGGTGACATGCGTGTTTTTGGATGTAGCTGTTATCCATTACTTACACCATATGAAAAACACAAACTTTGTTTCAAAACAAAAAGATGTGTTTTTCTAGGATATTGGGGACAACAAAAAGGGTGTAGATGTTTGGACTTAACTAGTGGTAAAGTTTACATATCTTGCAATGTTATCTTTGATGAGACATCTTTTCCAGCAGCTGATATGGTTTCAAACTCCTCGACCAACAGTGAACGTGGTAAGCTTTTCCAATTTCCATCCTCTATTTCATTACCAGTTCTTCCTAATATTGTTATGCAGCCAGCACCATTTTCTTCTTCTTCATGTCATGATGCTCTCCAACATTCTCCAAATGAACCTATCATCATGAATGAGCCTAACTCACCACATCCAAGTCCTGCTCCTCCAGAAAATCCAGCAACAGAAAATCCCATTACAGAAAACCCTGCTCAACTTCTGCCACAAGAGCCTATCAACTTGCAGCCTCCACAAAACCCAGTTCAACAAATAGTCACACGTTCCAAAACTGGAAATCTTAAGCCTAAACAATTTCCAGGCTTTAAAACTTTTTACTCCACCAAACAACCACTTCGTGTGCTGTCCTCTATTTATCATGAAAATGAACCAACTTGTTATACTCAAGCTGTGACTGTCTCTGAATGGAGGGATGCTATGGGTCGAGAGTTTGATGCATTAATGGCCAATGGTACATGGTCACTATGTCCACGACCAGTTCATCAACCTATGGTTCGCAATAAATGGGTATACAAAATTAAAAGAAAGCAGGATGGCATCATAGAGAGATACAAGGCACGCTTGGTTGCCAAAGGATTTGATCAACGTGATGGAGTAGATTATCATGAGACATTTTCACCAGTAATTAAACCCTCTACTATTCGTTCAATTATGGCACTAGCTGTTAATTTTCATTGGCCTATTCATCAGCTGGACGTCTCTAATGCATTCTTGCATGGCATATTAGATGAAAAGGTATTCATGGAGCAACCAAAGCGATTTATTCATAAATGTCAACCTGATTTTGTTTGCAAACTACATAAGTCTCTATATGGACTAAAACAAGCTCCAAGAGCTTGGTTTCGAAGACTTTCTCAGCAACTCATTGAATATGGTTTTCTGGAATCTTCAGTTGATACATCTCTATTTATGTTTACAAAGGATGGCTTAAAATTGTTTGTTCATGTATACGTAGATGACATCATTGTAACAGGATCGAATAAGCAAGCTATACACCAGTTTATTGATCAACTTGGCAAACAATTTCAACTCAATGACCTCGAAAATCTGAGTTACTTCCTCGGTGTTCAAGCATGCCGTGATTCACATGGCCTTCACTTGCGACAAAGCAAATATTTTACTGATCTCTTGAATAAAACAGACATGGATGGAGCAAAACCAATATCATCTCCCATAGTTTCTGGAAAGAAGCTAACAGCTCAAGATGGGTTACTACTTAAAGATCCAAGTAAATACCGAATGGCTGTTGGAGCACTACAATATTGCACAATTTCCAGACCTGACATATCCTATATTGTTAATCAACTATGCCAATTTATGCATTCTCCTCGAGAAGGACACTGGACTGCTCTCAAACGTGTTCTAAGATATCTCAAAGGGACGATTGATTATGGTCTGTACTACACACCATCAGCCATAGAGATAAATGCATATTGGGATTCTGATTGGGCAGGCAATCCAGATGACAGACGTAGCAGCAGTGGGTATGGAATTTTTTTGGGCAAACACTTGATCTCATGGAGTGCTAAGAAGCAAAATGTGGTCTCTCGATCAAGCACAAAAGCATAATATAGGTCGCTTGCCTTAGTTACTGCTAAACTGTATTGGATGAGAATGTTGCTTAAAGAATTATCCATTGTTCTAGCTAAATGTCTAGTAATTCGCTGTGACAATATAGGAGCAATTGCCTTAGCTTCTAATCCAGTCTTCCATGCTAGAACAAAACATATTGAAGTGGATTACCACTTTGTGAGAGAAAAGGTGGCAAATAAAGATGTTCAAGTCTGTCATATTTCATCAGAAGATCAGATAGCAGACATTTTCACTAAGGGACATACAGCATTAAGGTTTAAGTTTTTGAGGTCCAAACTGATGTTCTGTATCCTTCCCATCAGTTTGCAGGGGGTGTTAGGTTGACTAAGTATGCAGAGATAAAATGAAGATCCCGACTCTGCTGCAAGATGAAAAACAGAATTACAAATATTTGGTTTTTGAATTTTGAATTAGTTTGTTAAGATAGGATTTTACATATCCCTGTAAAGTTGAATTTCTTTTGTAACAAACAGCTTGGTACAACACTATAAATATAGAAACATTTTCAGTGAGTAAGGTATCGAAACCTACTCCATCATATTTCTTCTTTTATCTTACACTTACGGTTTCGTGTGGGCTGGGCATGGTGGTGATATGAGGGAGGAGCAGTGACGTGGTTGGCTTTGCTTCGGGGTGGCGAGGCTGCTGGACGTAACGGAGGTTGTGGGCTGCAGGGAGGCCATGAGGGTGCAACTACGTGGGAGGCTACAGTGTAGTTTCGGTTTGTTCTTGACTCTCGGTGATGGTTAAGCAGCGTCTCCGTGGGTGGCTGAGATACGGTGCATGGTGGCAGACGGGGAAGACGGAAGCAACGGGGTGGCTGAAGAGGGCAGCAGCGGCAACTTAATCTAGGGTTGAAGATGAACGATAAAAGCATGACGGATGTGCATGAACTATGAAGTTAACTTGTGAAAATAAAGGTGATTGAACATAAAAGAAAACCCTAGATGAATAGAGACGTGCATGAGCATGGAAGTGGAGTCGTGTGGGGTAGGGAAAGAGAACCACCGTGTGATCTTGTGTTTGAGAGGTGAGAAAAGTGTCGATGGACGTATAAAAATATATAGAAAACAGATAAAACCCTAGAGAAAGCAGGAAGGAGAGACGTGCATGAAGTGGGGTCAGAAAGCAAAATCTCATGGGCTTTTTGGTCCATTTCAAAAATTCATGACTGGTAGTGAATAAAAATAAATGGGCTCTTACTTAAATTTTCTCGGTCCATAAAATAGTAATTTTCAGTTGGGCTTTTCACATACGTCTTAATCCCAAAAAAAAAAAGGGCTTGGCGCTAGGCCGGGTGTTACATGTATACTTGAGAAAGATAGAGGAACTTAGGGATATTAATCCAGACCACCAGTTTGGTTAATCAGAAATAAGTTGGTCTCTTGTTTGTGCAAAAAGTCCAAAGATAGACCAATAATGTCATCTGTTCATCTGTTGTTTTCATGTTGGTAATGAAGGTGTGGCATTGCCCCAGCAAAAGGAGCCTGAGTTTTTCACCAAAGAATTTGCCAATTGGCGTACTGGGAACAGATTGTAATCGTACAGATGTGGCCAGTACATCAATGGAGGCTAGATATTAAAAACTCTCTTACTATTATTTTTTTGGGTAAACCCCCAATAAGATACCCAATGAACATAACAAAGATAATCTTTATTTCCTTACAAATTCTAGTTGCTCATTAGAATGTATCTGAACATGAGTGGGTCGAAATAACTGGCTTGTCACCAACCACAGATTTGCACATCATCGAAACAGCAACTGATATTCCATTTTTCTTGCCAAACTTTTTTTTTTTTTTTTTCCTGGAATGACTTCTTTTTCTTTCGATAAATGAAGTTGGCAAGGGTGTGATAGGGTCGACTTGGTCAAGTTGTTCTTCACGATTGTGTTAAACTTAATTATGAAGGGTAGGACAGACGTGGGCAGTATCTTTTTATTATCTTGTTAATAATTTATACTCGGAGAATACTTCTTGAATTTTCAAATCACCAACGAGTTGACTAGAAATTAAATATGATGCCATTGTTTATTAGAATTATGTCCTCAACAGATTCCAGGATACATGTGAAAGCAGAGGGGCGTTCTTTTTCTTGTGCTGTTTGGTTCATGAAGAGACCCGAGAAGAAACAAAAATAGTATTCACAAACATCTTGTGTAATGTGTTAATGGAAGGCCCAAACTACATGGTCTATACTCCAAAAGAATTAGTCAGTGATACAATTTAGTCAATGATACAATTGGAACCCCATTAAAACCTTATAAAGAGTAAGAACTTCTCATTCCTAAGCAATATGGGATCCCATTAACCATCCACCCTTATCCTAATCATATGAGGTATCACAATCTACTCCCTTAAATTACCGACGTCCTCGTCGGGCCAGTCCGTCGTAGGTGGCACGGCTCAAGTCCCACATTTCTGGTTGTGATAGGCTCTAATACCATTTGTAACGCCCTAATGGAAGGTCCAAATCACATGGCCTATACTCCAAAAGAATTAATCAATGATACAATTGGAGTTCCATTAGAACCTTATAAAGAGCAAAAACTTCTCATTCCCAAACAATATGGATCACATACACCAATTACCCTTGTGCTAATCATACGGGGGTATCACAACTTGGTTTTTCTTTATGTCTTCTTGAATCTTGGCAACTGAAGGGTTTGTAGACTTCATTGTGCGTTTTGCTTCCCAACCGGGATATTTAACAACTCCATACTTTGACGAGTTCTTTTGCATTCTTTGACAGGAAAATTACATCCCTCAAGTCTTCCACTCTGTACAAGTAACTGAGTTTTATTTAAACAAGCAAAACGAAAGATCGTGAACTTATGGAGAAGCTGAAAGACAGCCTCTTGTTTTTGGCTATTGGCTGCTCTTTGATATCTTCATTTGCAGAACCTTCAATTGCAGCTGACACCATAACTGCAACGCAGTCCTTGAAAGATAACCAAACATTAGTTTCACCTGGTCAGAAGTTTGAACTGGGCTTCTTCAGTCCTAGAAACTCGCGGGTCGGTATCTAGGAATATGGTACAAGAATATCCCAGACCAGACTGTAGTTTGGGTAGCAAACTGAGACTACTCTGTTCAGAATTTTACAGGTTTGTTAACATTCAGTAATGATTCAAAGCTTGTGCTTCCCAATGAATCTGGAAACATCATCTGGTTTTCAAATACGTCAAGAGTAGTAAGAAATCCTGTTGCACAGCTTTTGTTTTGAAAGAGAATGGAGATGACAACCCAGAGAACTACTTATGGCAGAGCTTTGACTATCCATCTAATACTTTATTGCCTGGTATGAAGCTTGGGTGGAACTTGAAATCTGGTTTGAATAGACATTTGAGATCATGTTCAGACGATCCTTCTCCTGGTGACTACACTTACAGTGTTGATCCCCGTGGGCTTCCTCAACTTGTTCTTCGGAAAGGATCAACAAAGGAGTTTCGAAGTGGGCCATGGTTTGGGGAACAATTTAGTGGTAATCCGGACCTGATAGCCAACACGGTTTCCAAACCCATGTTCTTCTCTAATGGTGATGAAGTATATTATACATATGAAACCATCGACAACAATACTTCTAGGCTTGTGTTGGGGGAATCGGGCATGGTTCAACATCTCTCTTGCAATGATAGGCACTGGAACCTTTTGTACAACGTTCAAGGAGACCGCTGTGACAATTATGGCCGGTGTGGTAGTTACGAAAATTGCAACCATGACAAGATCATAAACTGCGGGTGCTTGAAAGGTTTCAGGCCCAGATCACCCAAAGACTGGAATATGCTTGATTGGACAGTTGGATGTGTTCCAAATGATCCAAATATTTTCAGAACTGGAGAGGGATTTATTAAGGTAACAGGATTAAGACTACCGGATGCATCACAATTTTCTGTGAACTTCAGCATGGATATGAAAGATTGCAAGGCAGAGTGCTTGAAGAACTGCTCTTGTGTGGCTTATGTTAACCTGGACATCAGCAGCAGTGGCAATGGTTGTGTGATCTGGTTTGGAGAATTAATTGATATTAGACAGGTAGCTAAATATGGCCAAGATCTCTTTGTAAAGTTAGCAGCTTCGGAACTTGGTAAGATTTCTCTAGCTTCTGACTTCCCCCTACATTACACTGTTTTGGCCCAATAAAGGCTTCAGAAAGCCCTTCTTGAGCTGGGATGGAGATCTTGTCTTGTGAGCAATTGTTTTTTAGTACTTTATTAGTCAAATATTGCCTATTTTATGGCTACTGTGGAAAGAAATAATATTCTTTACCATCTTCCGTTTGTGGTGGTAAGAGTCAATTGCTGATAAAAGCAGGCAGAAGAAACGTATTGTAGGGCTGTATCAGTGGCTTTAGCAGTGATACTCTTGGTTTCTCTAGCTTCTCTGTGAAGATGTAAATGTAGGTAATAACATTATGGTATATCATTCTTGTAATTGTTGGTTGAGCTGCCATCGGGGCAAGAAATAGCAGTAAAGCGGCATGCAGAGAATTCTGGACAAGGCATGCAGGAGTTTAAGAATGAGGTCATCTTGGTCTCCCAACTTCAACATCGGAATCTTGTAAAGCTTCTAGGTTGTTGCATTCAAGGAGTAGAAAGAATGTTAATCTATGAGTACATGCCCAACAGAAGTTTGGACTCCCTAATCTTTGGTCGGTATCTCAAATATAGGAACAAGACATGCAGACTCACACACACACACATGCCTGGCATTGATTCATATATCAAGGGAAGTCAAAATGTGACTAAGGTAATAATTGAAGCAGATGAAGCGAGTCGTCGTTCCCTCAATTGGCAAAAGAGATTAGATATTGTTATCGGGATAGCTCGAGGACTTCTCTATCTCCATAGAGATTCAAGACTCAGTAATCCACAGAGATCTAAAAGCTGGCAATATTCTGTTAGATGGTGAAATGAATCCCAAAATCTCAGACTTTGGAATGGCAAGAATCATTGGTGGGGATCAAACTGAAGCGAAGACGAAGAGAGTAGTTGGAACCTAGTAAGTAAATAGATGCTTACCTTAGATATATCTTTTTGGGTGTTCTGCTACCAATATCATTATCTCTTTTGTGATTGATGCAGTGGCTATATGTCTCCAGAATACGCCATAGATGGACATTTCTCTTTGAAATCTGATGTCTTTAGCTTCGGTGTAATTCTGGTGGAGATAGTCAGTGGGAAGAGGAACCGGGGCTTTTCCCATCCAGACCACAAACTAAATCTCATTGCGCATGTGAGTACAAGAAAAACATGATTCCTAGCTTTTAAAACATTGTAATGTAGACTTTACTGTTTGTACTTTTGACATAACTCGAGAGTTTGAAACTGCTTTAGGCATGGAAACTTTGGAATGAAGGGAAGGCCTTGGAATTGATGGATGCCTTGCTAGATAACAAGTTCGTCATCTCTGAAGCGCTGAGATGCATTCAAGTGGGTCTTTTATGAGTTCAACTACGCTCAGACGAGAGACCTACAATTTCATCGGTGCTTTTGATGCTGGATAGCCAAAATGCGTTGCTCCCTCATCCTGGATGCCCTGGATTGTATTCAGAAAGGAGCCTTCCAGAGACGAAATCATCATCAGCTGGAATAATGAATTCCAGTTCAAATGAGATAACAGATACATTGTTAGAGGGTCGTTAGAATGTACTTTTTGCGACCATTCTGTCCTATTAAAATTTGTGCCTATTAAAATTTCTTATAAGCTAGAGAAACTAATTGAGCTATACGTACAAGGGATAGTGAGATTGCATGGGGTATCGGTATCCATCGTATCAGATAGGGATCCTCGTTTCACTGCAAAGTTTTGGCGAAGAGTATAGGAGGCCATGGGTACTAAGTAGAATTTTAGCACTGCGTTCCATCTTCAGACGGAAAGGACCATTCAAATTGAGGGTGTGCGTATTGGACTTTAGAGGGACTTGGATGCGACACCTACTGTTGGTTGAGTTGACTTATAACATCAAAGCTGACAAAAGAGTTTGTAGTTGGAAACAAAGTTTTCTTGAGGATTGCACCAACGAAAGGAATTATGAGATTTGGATATAAGGGCAAGTTGAGCCCTAGATATATCGGACCCTTCGAGATTTTGGATCGGATTGGACCAATGGCATATACAGTGGCACTTCCATTGACACTTGTGGGGGTGCATAATGTATTTCATGTTTCAATGTTGAGGAAGTATATTCTCGACCCCAGTCACATTATTGACTATGGGCCCCTTCAGATTCAGGAAGATTTGTCTTACGCGGAGGGACCGGTGCGAATTCTAGAGTAGACAGAACAAGTGCTACAAACTCAAACCATCCCCTTGGTTAAAATAGTATTGAATAATCATGCTATCAGGGAAGCCTCTTGGGAATTAGAAGATGAGATGTGAGTCAAGTAACCACAATTGTTCGACAGAGATCTTGATAGCTTGTGACAAATTTCGAGGACATAATTTTTATAAGCAGGGAGGATATAATACTCGAGCCCAAACCCCAACCCAGACGCAGGCCCAGACCTAGACGAAGACCAGCCCATGAACAATCAAAATGGCACCATTTCAGTAAGCGAATTCTCTCTTTCTGTCCCTCCCTTCACGTCAGTTTCTTCCCCCAAACCCCCCCTCTGTTTTCTTCTTCCTCCTCTCACCCCAACATTTTCTCCCCCACTTCTAGATTCTCTCCCCGTTCCTCTAACTCCCCATGTTTATTTGCAATTCTTTTGCTTACCTTTCAACATCTCTCTACAGACCACTTGCATTTTCACTATCTTATGAGATTTTCGATGAGATTTGGTGCTGCATTTTCGTGGGTTATATTTTTCCATATTTGAGTTGCTAGCTTGCATCCTCATCGAAGCGGGTGTTTCAACAACGGTGGGCCTTCTTGCACTCATTGACCGATTCTCACTCACACACACTCATACACAAGAAACTCACAAGCTTCTTTATAGAGCTTGTGTCGTGCCATCACAGTGGTTAACGTCATCGGAGGAGGACCCTCTTCTCGTTAGCAAGCCCACGTTTCCCCCCTCTCTCTCTCTCTCTCCCTCTCTCTCTCTGTGGTTCATCCTTTTGTTTCCGATAGCTATGGATTTAGTTGAAATGTATTTTTTATTTATTTCCATTTTATTTCACTTCTATTCTTTTCAATAGAATAGTTGTGCAATACCTCTTTGTTCAAATGTTATTAATTGTCGTCAAAACCTATTGTTGGAATTTTGGTTAAAAGACTGTGGGCCTTTCATTTGTTCTTTTTTTTTTTTAACTTTCTTGTCTCGAGTTCTTTGACAATCAGTCAAATTTTTGCCTCTCATCCTCTCCCACTTGCTTTAAAATTTCAGATTTATCATTTCGGTTAGTATTGCCATCGTGTCGTGTGGCAGGGATCATTGTATAACTCTGTTCAAAGCGTTGCAAGGTACTGCCCTTGCCCAAAAATTTGGCCTCTATAATATGTTAAACAGTTTTGAAATTCAATTTAATGTCATTACTTTATATTACAGGACGTCGCTAACTCCCTAATTAGTGTTGTTTTCACTCTTTAATTTTCGCGAGCCGTGCTGTAATACCCCATATGATAAGGATAAGGGTAGGTGGTGTATGGGATCCCACATTGCTTGGGAAGGATAAGTTCTTGCTCTTTATAAGGTTCCAATCGAGCTCCAATTGTATCATTAACTAGTCCTTTTGGAGTATAGGCCATGTGGTTTGGTCCTTCCATTGGGGCGTTACAAATGGCTCTATTGTGATACCCTACATGATAAGGACAAGAGTAAGAGGTGTGTGAGATCTCATATTGCTTGGGAATGAGAAGTTCTTACTATTAGGGCATTACAAATGGTATCAGAGTCTATCCCAACCAGAAATGTGAGACTTGAGCCATGCCTCCTATAACGAACAGGCCTGACAAGGACGTCGGGAATTTAAGGGGGGAAGATTGTGCTACTCCAAATGATAAATGTAGCACCCCGTATCTTAGTGTATTTTCACTAAAGGATTATTTTAATTAATTTAAATATTGGTTCCCTTGTTTTAAAAATTATTGAGTTTCTCGTTGGTTTATTTTATGATTTTTAAGATGTGGAGGTTAGTTTGGTATGCTTTTTAATATTAATTATTTTTTTGCATTTAAATTGTTCTTTAATTTAAATTGGTTGTTTGTAGGTTTTTAAATTATTATTGTTGGATTTTTTATTATTATTTTATTTAAACTTATTGTTTTGAAACTATTTTCGGTGGGTCATTTTTGTGACCCAAGTTGTGAGGTTTGGATCTCATTTCTTTTCCTTCATTTTTCTTTTCCCTCTCTTCTTTTTCTCTTTCCCTTTTTCTTCTTTCTTTCTTCTTTCCTCTTTTTCTTCTTTCTTTCTTCTTTCCTCTTTTTCTTCCTTCTTTCTTCTTTCTTCCGCTGCATTCCCTCTCTCCCGCGCGACGCGAGTTTTTCTCCTCTCTTCCGTCCGTTTGCTTCAACCGCCCCTAGCATCGCCGCGCGCCACCTTCCAGTGACACCGCCCAGTCCACGACCTTCCCCACCCTCCGACGAGCTCACCTACCCCGGCCACCACCCCTCACACCCCCTCTTTCTCTTTCCTAGCCGTGTAGAGCCCGATCGGCCTATATAGCTCACTGGGCCGCCCATTGCTGTCACCGCCCCTCCCATCTTCTTCCCCACCAGCCGGCGACCACTCCCCTCTATTTCCAGCTTCTCCCGCGCCACTGTGAGCCTCCACGCACAGCTTCAAGCCGCACGGCTTTTGGTGCTCCAACGCCGCCTTCGCGCCACCTCTGGCCACCATTTCTTCACCACTTCTTCATCGACCTCCTAGCAACCTAAAGCACCCATCCCCAACCCCGATCTGCCACCGGTGAAGCATCTCTAGCTTAAACTCCGATTTGAGCTTTTTGGCCTTAAACCGCCTCCCTCGCCACCACCCACGGCCAACCACCACTACCATTAGCTTCACTGACATCTCTAAGCCCTACTCTTGTAATATCAAGTTTTCGTTTGACCCCGTTCAAAATCCACTATTTTTGAGACCCAAGGCCTCAGTGCATTTTGTACTATTCCGTTGCTGTGTTGCCGCTTCTTGCACCTCTGTGATCCTTCGAAAATTATTTTATAGCGCTATAAGTATTTTCCCAAACATCTTTTGAGATTTAAATATATTTTTACACTAACTCATTTTACTGTGTTCTGGTTGGTTGTTTTTGACTGAGTCCGAGGAGTAAGGGGGTCGGATGGATTGGAGGATGGAGTTGTTTGTGTGATTGGTTTATGTTGGGATTGGTTGGTTGTTGGATATTGATGTTGTGTCTGGTCATTACATGTGCAAGCATGTTCATGTTTGTAAAATGAAAAATGGGTTTTCGTGTAATTGCATTCATGTTCATGTGCTTATTTGAAAACTGGGTTTTCATGTGTGAAAGGATTTTTGGGTGCGTGTATATCATGACGCCAAGCCGAGATGGGGCATTATCTCGGTAGAGCTCCTCTGGTCACTCTGGAGCGGAATATTCTGAGTGACATTGTAACGCCCGTCTTTGGGGTGGACCTTTTTGGAAAATATTTTAGAAAATACGACGGGAATTACCGTCCAATTTAAAACTTTTTACAGTCATTCCCAGGGTGCAAGACTCTACGTTATAAAATAAAAAGTGCTTTTATAATAAAAGAGTTTTGGAGTGGGAAATAAAATTCTTTAAAATAAAAAGACAGTTTCGTACGTTTAAAACCTTCATGCCTAGACCTCCGTGCTCTTTCCCTTTGGCTGTGTCCCTCCTGGGCGTATTGCCCATTTAGCTTCCTGTGGGGGGAAGGGCACACATAAAAACTAAAATGAGTCGAATACTCAGTAAGCGTTACTTCATACCGTTAAAATATAGCAACGTAGGTTTTCATTCATGCATTCATCATTCATACATACTATACGTACATGCATACATGCTTTCATTAAAAACATCAGTGAACGGGGGCTTTCATTCTTTAAACATGCTTTTCTTTTCTTTAAAAACCTTTCCCCTGTCACTAGCTTCATTTCTTGAAGAATGCAGTGCATTCATACATATAGTTACTTTTCTTTCCACTTTCATAGGCCGGTGCACGTCGTTACGCCCCGCGTGCTGGGGTTAGCGCCCTTTTGGGCGGATGGATTCCCCCGTGGCCACGGGTTGGAATCCCTTTCCGTTAGGGTGCAGCACTGGGTGCACTACCAGATACTACTGCCCGGCATTGCAATCTGCCCATTCATTCATTGGGTACCCCTTTCCGTTCATTTCATATGGCCGTTACGTAGTTTCATACATTCATCAATGCCACATGCCGTTCTTTTCATTCATTCATTCATGTCAGCTCTAAAGAGCTGAGGCTTTCATTCATTCATTCACATGGGCATGGGCATTCATTCTTTTCTTTCCTTTTCATTTTCATGCTTTCATGGAAAAACATCTTTTCATGAGAAAACATCCTTTTCATTTAAGAAGCATGGGCTTAAACGTCATCTTTCGTGGCATGGTTTAAAACATCAGTTCTCAGGGACCAGTTTTAAAAAACTTTCTTCGCGTTGTTTAAAGCATCGTTCTGAAGCTCGGGGCACGGGCCTCGAAGCTTCCATTCTTTTCTTTAGAAAATACGTACAATAGGTACATCGTATATTCATCCATTCTCATGCATACAACTAATACTTTTGGGTGCGTAAAAAGGGGCTTTCATGGAGGGGCCGTACATACGTATACTTTCAATACTTAGCATGCTTTCTTTAAAAAAATCTTTCGTGTCATTTTCGTGAAGCATCTTTCATGGGAAAACAGTTCATCTTTCTTTTTCTCATACTTTAGAAAACTCTAGAAGAGCATGAACGTAACACTTACCTGGACTCCATGCTACTTTCATACCATGCAGTCCATTCATGTGCGTGTCAGATGGCACCTACATGCATACATAACCTTACGTTATTCTCTATCTAGTGCATAAATAGCTGAACTAGAAATAGAGCTATGCTTTACTTAGAACACTCTCCTTCTATCCCGTGCTCTTTCACGTTCCTTACTACGATAAAACCCTTGGAGACCCATTACGGTCTCTACTTCTTTCAACCTTACGTTCTACCTCGAGTGCTTACTCGCTAAGGCGAATCCATGATTCACCTTAGGATTAAGACGCTAAGACCTCTGTCTCGTTCTTCTCATTTACCACTTTCCGACGCATGACTTAGACTAACTAAGTCATGTATCCCATTCTTAGATAGTACCCTCATCATTACCCTCATGTACCTTAGCTCACTCTACTTCTCATGATCATCCATTCACGTCACACGGCTCCAAGCCACTCTGAGGCTTGAGCACCGTGTAGCCATAATTAGGACAGATTACCCATTACATATGGTGAATCCGTCCGGCACGTGCGTCTAACCAGACAACACATGTACCTTACTCCTTTATCCCTTAAGACCATCATTTAATACATTGGTCACGGACTCGTATGGCGAACGCCATACTCCGTTACCAACCTTCTCATACCCGACTAGCACGACTCTTCATGCTAGCCGTGCCTCTTGACAGTTCATCCCAACACTTAGCACGATGGGACTCTGTCCATGAACACACCTTACGTCACGTCACATAGCTCGAGACTAAATCCCAAGCTATACCGTGACCCTGTCACGTCATCTCACATGCATCCTAACCCGTCACAGCACAGCTTCATGATTGACCACGTCACTTCATGACGTTGCCCAATCATGCTTCCGCTGCACTACTCTGATACTTCTTGGCCACTTAGCACATACTCATGGCCATAAGCCAACTACACGGTGACGCTCATCGCCGTAGACTACAGGCCATACTTCACAACACATACCACAACACCTTTATGTCACGTCATATAGCTCGAGACCATTCCCAAGCTATATCGTGACCTTGTCACGTCACTTCTGACATTCCGCTACGTCAGCTTCCAACTCATCAAGAGTACGGTTCCTCACGTACTCTCGTCACAACGTGACACCTAGTCACGTTCCCTCTACATCACTCTTACGCTAATTGTTCACCCATCGCAAGCACGACTTCTTAATCGACCACGTCACTTAGTGACGTTGCCCAGTCATGCTTTCGCTGCGCTACTCCGATACTTTTCTTAGCCACTTCTCACTTACTTCCAGCCATAACTCGGTCACATGGCGACACTCTTCGCCTTGGACTACAGGCCTAATCACATACTTCGGGACACTGTTCCACAGTTTTCGACACCATACATCAAGCTCTTCGCCCATCAACTACGCAATCACCTTTATCGTCGCGACACGCCATACGGTGTATCGCTGCACCTCATGGAGTACCCTCCTCATGTACTCCCTTCACAGGGCTACGCTACGTCATCGCTATGGCGTACAAGCCATACGGTGCATCACTCTATTACAATGGAGTACATCCCACGTGTACTCCATTCACGACGCTCCGCCATATTGCTAATACGGCACACAGGCCGTACTGTGCATCGTTTTCCAACATGGAGTACATTCCACGTGTACTCCATCCACGATATTACGCCACGTCACCGCTATGGCATACACGCCATACGGTGCACCATCTCACCACATGGAGTACACTCTTCGCGTACTCCATTCACGGCACTACGCCACATCACCGCTATGGCACACACGCCATACGGTGCCTCGTCTCACTACACAGAGTACACTCCACGTGTACTCCTTTTACGTGCACTACGCCACGCCACTACTACTACACATACGCTACCACCACACTTCACAGCACAGTCCACAACACTACACAGCACACTTCCCAACTACGCCTAACACTTCATCACATCACGTCATATCGCCACTACACAGCGAATCCTATAATACTAGCAGCACAGTCCACAACCTATAATACTAACAACACAGTCCACAACCTAGTCAACTAGCTAGCATTTAACATTTAATATAAATAGCGAGGGATAGAGAGTTATACCATCGACGGGATAACCCGTGCGTTGCTCGCTAGCCGTCACAGCGATAACGGGGTGGCTACACCGCGTACAGTGGTTGTTTAAGCATTTGGATAGCTAGGTGTGGTCTTGGAAGGGCCTAAGGTGGCCTTGATGATGCTGGCAGGGAACATAACACTACAGCTCTAGCCGTGTGCAGTGACGGTCAGTCACGCGCAGTGACTGTCCATCACGTGCAGTGATTACCCACCACGTAAAGTGGTGGTTTAAGCTTAGGGCTAGGCTAAGGGAACTGCCGGAGGAGCCTTGGAGGCTCGGTGGTGGTCGGCACGGTGGTCTGTGGTGGTGGAAGAGGGCTGGCCGTGCACTGTGAGGGGGAGAAATGCCGTGGGAGAGAGAGAGAGTGTGCGTGCATGGGGGACAGATCGGGGCCATGGGTGGTCCGGTTGGCTTCGTGGTGGCCTGAGGATGCCGGAGAGGGTGGTCATACGCCGTGGGTGGCGGCGTACGGCGGCGGGGGAGCCTAAACCCGTGGGGTGGAGAGGGGGACACCGGGAAGTGGAGGAGAGGCCTATTGGCCGTGGGTTCATGGGAGGAGGAAGGGGGAGACTTGGGGAGTCTCATGGTGGTGGCCGATGGCCGAGATGACCGCGCACGGCGGCACTAGGAGGCCGCACAGTGAACCCGTGCATGGGTTTGCTGTGCTCGTGCATGGTGGAGGGAGGTGGCTGCATGGGAGGGGATGAGGCCGCTGGAGGGGACCGGTCGGTGGAAGGGGAGGCTGCCGTGGGAGTGGTGGCGCCGGAGAACTGTGCATGGCAGCGCTGTGGCTACTAAGCCCGTTCGGGCTTGCACCATCGAGGGAGGAGGAGGGGCGAGCGTGGGAGGAAGAGGCCGGCATGGGGAGGCTCGCCGGAGGGAGGCGGTGCCGGTGGGACGTGCGGTGAGGCTCACCGGCGCACGGCGGCGCCGGGCTGGGAGCTGGAGCCGTTCGGGTGAGAGAGAGGGCTGCACCGTACAGTGCAAGCCGAGAGGGAGGAGAGAGAAAGGGGAGGGAAAAGTGAGGGAGAAGAGAGAGAGGGCTGGGGTTTTATACTAAAACCCGACTTCTGGAGGTCTATAAGATGGTCTACGATGATCCTTAAACACTGATTTAAAAACACATAAATATTTATTTAATTAAAAGCATTGAGAGGAATAAAGCTAGAATATTATTTAAAATAATATTCCTTCATCATTAATAAAATGATGAAGTCTTACTTAAAATATTTAAAAGAATAAAACTATTAATTTAATTAAAGATTCCATCATTATTTAGATCACATAATATTTTAAATAACTGGAATCATTTATATAAAATGATTCCCACAATTATAATATTTTTGGAGCTCTTCAAAGATGTTATAATTGAGTTATTTAAAATATTCTTTAGTTAAATAATAATAGGAATCTTCCATTTAAAATACACATAACTTTAAAACATAAAGCTAACTTTAGAAATCACGTAGTATCTTTCAAAACAAGCCATCGGGGTCTGGCACGGGTAATGGGGCTCTTAGACACTAGAGAGGAGGAGCGGGCTGTCACGTCAGACGTAATTGCTTATGTCAGAAGAAGGAATGAAGGAGCAGGGTGTTACAGACATCCCCTGGGTTATTGCCGGGCGACAACGGGACAGGATGGGATGGTAACACTCTCGTGTTGACTTTGTGGCCTCCTGCTAGCGGTGCCCAGAGGATGCTTGGCCATGAACACGTGGGCGCGGAACTGGGCATCGCTCGTTACTAAGTCACATGCACGGTCATTACCCGTGGTGTGACGAAAGGAACCAGGGTGTGCGGATGATCCTTAGGGGAGATCATGGTGCATACGGTAAAGTTGGATAATGGGCTATTTTCTGGAAAAATGGCGTGTGTTGGATAAAAGGACTTTGTGTGATTCATTTTCTAGGAAAATGATGGACTATTATATTTTTAGGCCAAAATGAGATTGTTGCGTGTGTTGGAAAATATTATTTTTCGGGAAAAATGATGTTTTGAGGCTAAGGCATATTTCATCATATGCATACATGATGGTTGGTCGCATTAATGCTTTTCTATCTCGTAGGTTGTTTGGATTATTGCTTACCTGCGGTACCATTTTATGGTATCGTAGATTTTGCTGCAGATGAGGACGACGAGCCTTAGGGATCAGCTCCGCGGAGGGACTGGCATGTGGTTGCTTTTGGATTTTGGGATTTGCTTCCCTTTTGTTGATGTATTTGGCTTTTTACTTTATTTTTCGGATAACTGTTTAACTTTTAAAGGCAGTTTATTTTGAATATCGGTATTTAAAATTCTGGTACTTAGTTGACTTATTTAAATTATCCGCTGCATTTTGTTGTGCACATGTTGCATGTTGCACACACTTGAGCACTTGTCATTGGGATGTGTGACCCATGTTGTCATCATTCTAACGTCACGATTCCCGTGTTGTTTTGTACGTGGGAGTTGGGGCGTCACAGGTGGTATTAGAGTAGTTCGGCTCTGGGTAAACCCACATGTCCTGTAGGTGCAGTACCAAAAAGTTTAAAGTTGTGATTTGAAATTATTTTTGTTTGAAATATGTTATTTTAATTGTTTTATTTATTTTATCGTACGCTACTTTATTTTGTTTTATTTATTTTATTGTATGTTTATTTTAATTTTTTCGTTTTAGATTATTGTATGTTATTTTATTATGTTGGTTTATTCTACGTTATTTCATGTTATTTTGTTGTATTTTAATTTATTTTACTATGATTATATTTTAATTTGTTTTGAGTAAGAGTGGGGTAAGGGTTACGCTATGGCAGGAAAATGGTACGACCAAGAAGGCCGACTGATGTACCCGAGGATGAATTGCCGAGAGGCGATGGGAATTACGCCATGGCAAGGGCGTTAAATCAGATGACGGAGTTCCTTCAGCAGAATTTTCGTCCACCGCAAGGAGAGCAGAATACGGTGGTGCAAGTCGGGTGCACCTATGAGCGCTTCTTGGTGCATAGAACCCATGCCTTCACGGGCGAAGAGGATCCTCTTCGGGCTGGGAGGTCGATTGAAGACCTCGAAAGGACATTCGAAGTCTGTGTTTGCACGGAGGCCCAGAAGGTGTTGTATGGGAGTTACATGCTGCAGGGTGAAGCGACTAACTAGTGGAAGACTAAACTGGAACTCTTAGAGATGGAGTTGGGATCTTTTACAGCTGTTTCTTGGCAGCGCTTCAAGAAAGAGTTTGACGACCGTTTCTTCCTTGCTTATGTGAGACGGTAGAAGGCACGGGAATTCAATAACTTGGTCCAAGGGGATATGACTGTTGAACAGTATGCTCGGAAATTTATGGAGCTCGGGCAATTTACGACTCATCTGATAGCCACCGAAGAGTTGCGGGCCGAATGTTTCTAGGAAGGGTTGCGCCCTCAGATCCGTAGACAGGTCGCATGCTTGCAAATCCAAAACTTTTAGAGGTTAGTTGAGGTGGCCTCTATTGCTGAGCGAGAGCAAGGTGTTGTGGTAGGTTCCCCTCCGAGTAAGAAGCGGTTGAACGTTGATAGCGAAGGGAGCAGTTCCGGGTCGCCACAGAAGTTTGTGCAGTGGACTAAGGCCTGACCTCAGGTAGCCCCTGGTGTGCGTATGGGGAGCCGAGCTCTAGTTTGCTGCAGTTGTAATAGAGCCCCCGAGGGCGAGTGTCGTTCGAGTAGGAGCCGGTGCTTTGAGTGTGGTTAAACAGGGCCCTTTGCTCATGAGTGCCCTAATCGTATCCAAGGGAATAAGGGCGGTCACAGCGGTGGTAGAACTAATCAGAGGCAAGTCGTTCAGGCTCGGGTGTACGCGATGACTCCTGGTAGTGCTGGCGACGAGGTTCCAGAGACTTAGGATGCTGGAATTATGGCAGGTATGGGTCTAACCCGATCTTTCGTAATGGATGGCTTGTGTGGTTTATTCTCGGGTTTTGGAAAAGTTGTGCAAGTTGTACCCATATCCGTTGGGTGTTGGTGGTCGTGTGTTTTTCTTAAGTGTGTTCTGGGTTGTATCTGGTAACTGCCTTAGCATTAATGTTTGACCTTGCAAATTTTGAGGACGGAATTTTATTTAAGGGGGGAGGATGTAACACCCCGTATTTTAGTGTATTTTCACTAAAGGATTATTTTAATTAATTTAAATATTGGTTCTCTTGTTTTAAAAATTAAAAAACAGCGATTATTAACAATCTAGGTTCAGTGCTATGTATGCATTATCACATTCAGAAAGAAACATAGATCCCAGGGCCTGTAAGTGTACTACTCACGTAAGTAGATTCTGTAGCATCTGTCACAAACTTATTCTTCTTCTTTGACCAGCGTGTCTCCTTATAGAACTCAACCAAATTTTCATTCTCAGTATGCTACATGTGTGAGCAACGAGTATAAGAATATATTTTCATATCAAAAAACTTTATTGTGGTGGACATGTGCATTTTAAGCCCAAAAGCTATGAGTAACCACTAGCCAACAGTAATGTAATACTGTCACAAAAACAACAGAAATTCATTTCACATGTAATATTTATTGTAGAGGACAATATTTATTGAAATGAAGAGAAATTATTCACATAATCATACCTTTTGCTCAAGTAATCGGACGAATGATTTACGTCCTGATGTGTGATTAATCACCTGCTTCTTTCGGTTCTCCCGATTTTGAGCTGAAATTTTCTACCATGCAAGAGGGATGTTAGCTATGATTAATAAACAGATTTGCCACAACTATATTTAGACATATTAAATGGGTAGATATATGGTTTAATTTGAGAAAGAGCATATATACCTTAAAGGCATCGGTGCCCCACTGCCAAACAACTTCACCTATACAAGAGGGTCCACCAAGCTAGTCCCATTAGCCAACGCTTCTTCGTGGCTTCCATATGATTGATAAATCTTGTGCAGGTCGTGATAGAAGGAGTTGAAGTGCTTACGTAGAGCCTTTGTCACCGTCAATCGGTGGTTTTTGCTTTCCCAGTTGAACACGAAGTCACTCTACAATTATGTGTCATCTCATTATTTCGGCGACGATTATACTACATAACCACATTCAAACAATCCTCACAACTAACCAATGACTTACCAGTACACGGTTAATGAGCTCCTCTTTCATGGCTTGTGGGACATCCGACCATCGCTTGTAAGTCATGTCGCAGTATTGTTTAACAATCCATGATACTCGTGTCATGAACATAAAAGCGTGTTCACAGCACGGGGCAGTCTCGCCATCCTTTATCTTCAATTGCACTTTCCCGTTCTTCCTCAGATTCTTAAAGAAAATTCATTTAGCGGGCCAACGAGTTCTTTTCCTCTGTTCCTGCTTTGCTACGGCCTCCGTGGGGGCGTCCGCAGCTATATTTCAAGGTTCACTAGATTAGTGTTTGTAAGTGTAATGTGGAATATTCACACTTAATAACACCTTTAAATAGATCAACGCATTCAATATGTCTTGGAAAAACACGCACCAGTTTGTTCTCTAGTAGGTGATTGTTCCCATGCTGGTGAGGGTTCTCGAATACCTTCTAGCGGGGGAATTGGGTTGGCACATAGTGGGGGACTTGGACGTGGTCGGATGTGCCGACTTGAGTATGGTACATTTTTTTTTTACGAATACCTCGGAGTCTCCCTCCGCCTCTAGAACTGGGTCCCAGTCGGTCACCTGCATGAGTACGAGTTAATAACATTGTGATGATTGTCAAGTCTAGATCCACATAATAATCTCAAAGTCACAGACACGTTCGCAAAAAAGATCATTTATCTACCGTTTTGAATTACTTGTGGGTAGACTAACCCTTACATTATGAGCATAACATAGATGAAGGAATAACTTAATTGTCAAATTATATACCTTGATAATTGATAGTGCTCCTCATGCCTCCAGATTGAAGATGGGATTGTGCTGACATGCCCACACAGCTTACCACCTACGAGTATGTTATGGCCCAGTTTGAAAGTCACATGAAGCAAATAAGTATCACATGTTAGACTTCGTTTAAATCAGGTATTAATGTTGTAAAGCTGAATATTAGATGTTAAATATATATGTAGAGGATCTGAAGGCATGTTTCTTATTGTACTATATATCAGAGAAATGCACTAAAAAATTTATATAAATATCAATGGGTGGAAGCTCATCTAATATTCTAATGGGATGCACTAACTTTAACAATATTTAGACATATTATTCATCTCGACGGAATGTGGCAGCTTCTCACTGCATGGGAGTTTTAAGTGATCATCATAAAGTCAATATTTAATATATACTGTTTTTATTTTCCTTGCCTTTAAAATATTCGATGGACTTAATCGTAGGCCTTAATCGTAGGCCGACGAAGTATACGAGGCCGATTATCAGGACAGACCCTTTGTCCCTACCACAAATTCAAAAAAAACTGTAACACCCCGCTCCCCAATAAAGAAATTTTAGAATTTTTGGGGAGCTAGTGTGCTACTACTAAACTTGAACTAGAAAAAAAAATTCTTTTTAATAACGCGCCAGATGTAAAGGATTCCATAAATAAAACAAATTTTATTAAATACTACAAATCCAAAAATAAAGTCTGCGGAAGCACTTATTTAAAACAATTACGGAAGTCTCATGTGCTTATCAAAATAATTTAATTAAATCTTAAACCATAAAGCTTAATCATAGCAAAATCCGTCTAGGCCTCTGCCTCGCCTCCCGGGGTCAAGTCCTGTCCTGCAATCTCATCCTCATAAATGTCATCACCTGGGTGGTTTAAAAACATGAAAAAACAAACTAAAATGAGTTGAATACTCAATAAGCACACATCATACAGTAAACATAATAAACATACGGTTTCTTGAAAAACGTGCATACTCATGAATATATACGTAAATAACATGAACATGAACATAAGCTTATCTTTCACTTGTCATAGGCCATTACCCACTGTTGACCCCCGTGAGTTAGGGTTAGCGAATCTAAGCAGATTCCGATTCCGCCAGTGGCCGCGGGTTGTGGAATCCATACATAAGGAAGACATACTGGGTGCACTACCAGCATGTACGACCTGGCAATGCAATATGCCCATAACATAGGTACCGTCTTCATATCATAACATAGGCCGTTACGTATCTTATCATTCATATTTCATCATAATCATACTTGCATACTTGTCATATCATAGATTTCAAAAGAAATCACATTCATACTTGTCATATCATATCATAGATTTCAAATGAAATCGCATTCTTTCATAACATGTTGTGATGCATGACTTCTCACATAAAATCCTGATTTTTCATAAATACTTTAATGCATAAATCTTCACATAAAATCATGCATGTCTTTTCATAAATTATTTTAATGCATAACTCTCACATAAAATCATAACTTTTCATAAATCTTTTGATGCATAATTCCTTTCATAAAATCATGAATTTTCATAAATAACTTGATGCATAATTATTTACATAAAATCATGGATTTTCATATTTTTATCATGTCTTGGGTACGTAAAAAGGGGCTTCCAATGGAGGGCATACATGCATAATATTTTTATAAAAGACATATCGTTTACCGTACATACGTGTAAGGGTATGATCATGCTACTTACCTTGCAGCGCTAATCCACTATTTTCCGCACGTAATCGATCACCTATACAATGGGCGTGTAATATCCGTAAATATTCCAATCGAACCCGTATTTAAATATTTAACTGTAAAATGCTAAAATTATCCTATTTTAATTCTTCAATACTTAAAATTCTCCTAATCCCTAAAACACTATCATCTCCCTAAATTCATCGACAATTAATTGATATTCACTTATTCTAATTTTAACACAAATATATTTAAGAAACAAGCCTATCCCCCTTAAGAAATATAATCTTCGCTCTAATAAAAATATTATCAAGTCCAAACTAATTTAGAGTCCGAATATAGTCTAATAACATACATGTTTATCTTCATGATAATTTTAAAAACAACCCAATCTCTAAGTAAGATCCTAATATGCCCGCTTAGTCTCATTACGCTAAAACAATATGCATATATATATAAATATATATATATATATATATACACACATGTATATATGTCCCTTTACGTCCAACCCATAAATATTTCTCATCTGTAAGTCTTAAAAAGGGCAGGGCATTTGTGTAATTTACTAACCAACCTAAAACTTATTCTACGTTGCATGCATTCGGGAATATAGGACATACGTGAGAGGCAAGGGCAGGGGCTTACCGAGAGCTAGGCGTGAGGCTGGGTTGCACTCGACGGTGGCACTCCGGCGGCTGGGTGTGTACGAAACTGAGAGAGAGAGAGAGATGAGAGAAAGAGAGACGAAATGAAGGAGAGTGAAGAAACACGGTGTGAGGGAGAGGGAGAACCTACTGTGAAGCCGTGGGAGGCTTGCGACGGACTGGGGATGCTGTACAGCCCTTGACAGCAGTTTCTGTGGGCTCTCTATGTGGAGGAACTCTCGTGAGGGTGGAGTGCAGTGGCTCACGCTGGGGGCGAACGTGCTCTGTTTTGGAGAGCTAAAACAGAGTGTTTTTGGTGTGGTTTCCGTGTGGGTGGCTGCTGGTTACTGGGAGGGAGGCTTCGGTGGTGCTGGGCAGTGGTGATGCGGATGAGTGGAGTTCACGGGTTGGCAGCAGGAGGACTCGGGTTGCACTGCTATGTGGTCTCTCGATTTACACTCCAGAAAACTGGTTTCGGTGGTGAGGTTTGTGTGTGTTTTACAGGAGGTTTCGGTTGGAATATATAGGCAAGGGGGGAGTAGGAAGTTGGCTATACCTAGAAGACCTAATCCTACGAGGATACAAACACTAAGTGGATCGGTATACAAACTGAGGGGGTGGGGCGTACGTGCGTGTGCAAGTGCATGTGAGTGTGAGTGGAGACGTGCGGAGTGGAGAAGCCGAATGTGAACTGGGTTAGTTTTACACTTACAAATAAAACACTGAGAGGCGTACTCGGAGGCTTTTGTGTTTATTTTAGAGAGTTTTCGTGGGATTTTCCTAGAGGAGAAAGAAGCGGTTGTTGATAGGATTTTTGAGTTGGTTTCGATGGTCAATCCGGAGGAAAAACTAAGAAGAGATTTGGAAATAAAATGAGACTTACGGGTGGATATAGAGAGAATAAGGTTTAAATAAATAACTTATTCGATAAGTCATTTTATGGGTTTTAACTCACTTATTGAGCCTAATAAAATTATCTGTAATTTATCTCTAAAAAATATAGGATCGGGTCGTTACAAAAACATTCTTGTATATGTGCAAAATCTTGCAGCTTCGAAAACAAAAACAAAAAAGAAGAATAAAAAGTAGAGCTTGAGAGAGTGAGAGAAGGATGATTCAAGTTAGGAAATCCATTAGAAACCATTTTAACTTACCAACCACCTGTTTCAAACTTTTCCTATCAAACCCCTAGTACTCTCTCTCCCATATCAAGGTCAAGCTTTGAATATTAAAAGAAATATTTGTGTGTGTGATTAACGTCGCTTAATTGTTAAAGCATGTAGAAGTCGATATAGATCAACGAAACAATATACATACATACATTCCTAAAATCATCGCTACCCCAGTCTACAAACAAAAGTCAGTACATATATAATTTCAATGTCCAAAGAAAAAAGGGAAAAAAACATTCAGAATCAACAAACAACTACTATATTTTCCTCTATTGCATTTAGAAAGTAGAGCATTCGGGTTCACTTAATTTAATTAGGATTTTAGCAGTGAATTAAATGGGTAAATCTGCAGATATCTGAGCCAGCATCTGAATAAGATCAACATAGATAGGTAAAACACTCACAGACAAGAAACTGAATAATTAAACAGTTATAGATTTCATGTCAAACATAATCATTGTGGTCGCAGGAAATTTATAGATGCTTGTGATTAAATTAGTTACACAAATGTAATTTACAGCAAGAATTGACTGTGTTCCAGAAATTTTGCAAGACAGGAGCTTTGTGGACAAATTGATCAGATGAAGATGTCAAAATTAATTCCCCTCATATTGACCATAGAAAACAGTGCAAAAATCAAGTTATAACATTTACAAACTTTATAAATACAAGATAGAAACGCAATAGAGATGAAAATAATTTTCAGTCCATAACCAAGAAACATAATGTTGGCCACTATTTGAGATACCAAGTTAAATAAAATAAAATAAAAACACCACAACAATACAAAGATCTCGGCCAATCATTTTCAAGATATACATTCCCTGTCTAATAGCGTAACACCCTGCTCTTCCTTCCTTCTTCTGACGTAAGCCATTACGTCAGATGCGGTAGATCTGTTCCTTCCTTCCTTCTTCTGACGTAAGCAATTATGTCTGACGTGACAGCCCGCTCCTCCCCTCTAGTGTCTAAGAGCCCCGTTATGCATGCCAGACCTCGATGGCTTGTTTTTAAAGATATTACGTGATTTCTAAAGTTATCTTGTGTTTTAAAGTTGTGTATTTTAAATGGAAGATTCCTATTATTATTTAACTAAGGAATATTTTAAATAACTCAATTATAATATCTTTGAAGAGCTCCAAAAATATTATAATTGTGGGAATCATTTTATAAAAATGATTCCAGTTATTTAAAATATTATGTGATCTAAATAATGATGGAATCTTTAATTAATTTAATAGTTTTACTCTTTTAAATATTTTAAGTAAGACTTCATCATTTTATAAATGATGAAGAAATATTATTTTAAATAATATTCTATCTTAATTCCTCTCAATGCTTTTAATTAAATTAGCTTTTACGTGTTTTCAAATCAGTATTTAAGGGTCATCGTAGACCATTTTATAGACCCCCAGAGAACGGGTTTTAGGATAACCCAGCCCCTCTCTCTTTCTCCCTCACTTTTCCCTCCCCTTTCTCTCTCCTCCCTCACGGCTTGCACTGCACGGTGCAGCTCTCTCTCTCGCCCGATCTCTTCCATGGCCCAGCCCGGCGCCGCCGTGCGCCGGTGAGCCTCACGGCCACCACCACCGGAACCACCTCCCTCCGGCGAGTCCCCCAGCACCGGCCTCATCCTCTCACGCTCGCCCTTCCTCTCCCACGGTGTTGCACAGCCCGAATGGGCTTGATGGCTCCTCCATCGCCGTGCGCCGTCCTCCGGCGCCACCACCACCAGGGTGGCTCCTCCAGCCATCGACCGGCCTCCTCCAGCAACCCTGGCCTCCCTCTCCCCGCCGGTAGCCTCCCATGCACGAGCACAGGTGCACCATGCATGGGTTCACTGTGCGAGCCCATAGCGCCGCCGTGCGCGGCCACCTTGGCCATCGGATACCACCACGAGACTCCTGAGGTCTCCCCCTTCCTCCTCCCATGAACCCACAGCCAAATGTCATCTCCTCCACCTCCCGGTGTTCCCACGGACACCGCACGGTTTTCCTCTCCTCCACTGCCGTACGCCGCCACCCACGGCGAACGACCACCCTAGCCGGTATTCTCAGGCCACCACGAACCCAACGGTACCACCCACGGCCCCGATCTGTCCCCCATGCACGCACACTCTCTCTCACTCTCCCACGACACCTATCCCCCTCACAGTGCACGGCCACCACCACGGACCACCATACCGACCACCACCGAGCCTCCACGGCTCCTCCGGCAGTTCCCTTAGCCCAGCCTTAGGCCCAAACCACCACTTTATGTGGTGGGTTGATCACTGCACGTGATAGACAGTCACTGCGCGTGACTGACCACCACTGTACACGGCGAGATCCGCTGTGATATGCCCCTTGCCAGCATCATCAAGGCCACTTTAGGCCCTTCCAAGACCACACCTAGCTATCCAAACGCCTAAACAGTCACTGTACGCGGTGTAGCCACCCCGTACGTTCCACCGGCGTTATCACTGTAACGGTCAACGAGCAACGCACGGGTTATCCCGTCGATGGTATAAATCTCTATCCCTCGCTTTTTATATTAAATGTTAGATGCTAGCTAGTTGACTAGGTTGTGGACTGTGCTATTAGCATTATAGGTTGTGGACTGTGCTGCTAGTATTATAGGATTCGCTGTGTAGTGGTGATGTGACGTGCTGTGGTGAAGTGTTGGGCGTAGTTGGAAAGTGTGCTGCGTAGTATTGTGGACTGTGCTGTGAAGTGTGGTGGTAGTGTATGTGTAGTAGTAGTGGCGTGGCGTAGTGCCGTGAATGGAGTACGCGAGGAGTGTACTCCATGTGGTGAGATGATACACTGTATGGCGTGTATGCCATAGCGGTGACGTGGCGGAGTATCGTGGATGGAGTACATGTGGAGTGTACTCGATGTGGTGAGATGGTGCATCGTATGGCGTATATGCCATAGCGGTGACGTGGCGTAGTATTGTGGATAGAGTACACGTGGAGTGTACTCAATGTTGGGAAACGATGCACAGTACGGTATGTGTGCCGTATTAGTGATATGGCGGAGCATTGTGAAGGGAGTACACAAGGAGTGTACTCCATTGTAGTGGAGTGATACACCATATGGCGAGTGCCATAGTGGTGATGTGGCGTAATTCTGTTAAGGGAGTACACGTGGGGTATACTCCATTGTAATAGAGCGATACACCATATGGCTTGTATGCCATAGTGGTGATGTGGTGTAGTACTGTGAAGGGAGTACATGAGGAGTGTACTCCATGAGGTGCAGCGATACACCGTATGGCGTGTCGCGAAGATAAAGGTGATTGCATAGTTATGGGCGAAGAGCTTGATGTATGGTGTTGGGAACTGTGGAACAGTGTCCCGAAGTGTGAGATACGGCCTATAGTCCAAGGCGACGAGTGTCGCCATATGACTGGCTTATGGCCGGGAATAAGTGCGAAATGGTTAAGAAGTATCTGAGCAGTGCAGCGGAAGCATGATTGGGCAACGTCATGGAGAGACGTGGTCAATCATGGAGTTGCACTGTGAAGTACGGCTGTAGTCCAAGGCGACTGGTGTCGCCGTGTAATCGGCCTATAGCCGGGAGTAAGTGTGAAGTGATTGGAAAATATAGGAGTAGCGCAGCGAAAGCGTGACTAGGCAACGTCACTAAGTGACGTGGTCGATTAAGAGGTCGTGCTTGTGATGGATGAAGAGTTAACGAAAGAGTGTTGTAGCGGGAACGTGACGAGGTGTCACGTTGTGACGAGAGTACGTGAGGAACCGTACTCGTGATGAGTTGGAAGTTGACGTATAGGTGACGGATTAAAGTGTCAGGTGACGTGACAAGGTCACGGTGTAGCTTGAGAATAGTCTCGAGCTATATGGCGTGACGTAAGATGTTGTGGTATGAGCTGTAGTAGTGATATGGCTATAGTCCAAGGCGACGAGTGTCGCCATGTGATTAACTTATGGCCGAGAATAAGTGCGAAGTGGTTAAGAAGTATCAGAGCAGTGCAGCGGAAGCATGATTGGGCAACGTCATGAAGTGACGTGGTCAATCATGAAGCTGTGCTATAATGGGTTAGGATGTATGTGAGGTGATGTGACATGGTCACGGTATAGCTTGGGATTTAGTCTCGAGCTATGTGGCGTGACGTAAGGTGTATTTATGGACAGAGTCCCATCGTGTCAAGTGTTGGGATGAACTGTCATGAGGTACGGCTAGCATGAAGGATCGTGCTAGCCGGGTTATGAGAAGGTTGGTATCGGAGTATGGCGTTTGCCATACGACCCGGTAACCAATGTATTAAATGATGGTCTTAAGGGATAAAGGAGTAAGGTACGTGTGTTGTCTGGTTAGACGCACGTGCCGGACGGATTCACCATATGTAATGGGTAATCTGTCCTAAGTATGGTTACACGGTGCTTAAGCCTCGGAGTGGCTTGAAGCCGTGTAATGCAGATGGACGGTCATGAGAAGTAGAGTGAGCTAAGATACATGAGGGTAATGATGAGAGTACTGTCTAAGAATGGGATGCGTGACGTAGTCAGTCTAAGTCATGCGACGGAACATGGTTAATGAGAAGAATGAGACAGAAGTCTCGGTGTCTTAATCCTAAGGTGAATCATGAGTTCACCCTAGTGAGTAAGCGCTCGAGGTAGAACGTAAGGTTGAAAGAAGTAGAGACCGTAATGGGTCTCTAAGGGTATTATCATAGTAAGGAACGTGAAAGGACACAGGATAGAAGGAGAGTGTTCTAAGTAAAGCATAGCTCTATTTCTAGTTCAGCTATTTATGCACTAGATAGAGAATAACGTAAGGTTATGTATGAATGTAGGTGCCATCTGACAAGCGCATGAATGGACTGTATGGTATGCAAGTAGCATGGAGTCCAGGTAAGTGTTACGTTCATGCTCTTCTAGAGTATTTTTCTAAAGTATGAAAAAGAGAAAGATGAACTGTTTTCCCATGAGAGATGCTTTATATGAAAGGACACGAAAGACGTTTTTAAAGAAAGCACGCTAAGTATTGAAATGTATACGTATGTACGGCCCCTCCATGAAAGCCCCTTTTTACGCACCCAAAAGTATTAATTGTATGCATGTGAATGGATGACTATACGATGTACCTATTGTACTTATTTTCTAAAGAAAAGAAAAGGAAGCTCCGAGGGCCATGCCTCGAGCTTCAGAACGATGCTTTAAGAGACGCGAAGAAAGTGTTTTAAAACTGGTCCCTGAGAACTGACGTTTTAAACGATGCCACGAAAGACGATGTTTAAGTCATGTTTTTAACGAAAAGAATGTTTTCTCATGAAAAGATGTTTTTCCATAAAAGCATGAAAAAGAAAAGAAAAGAAATGAAATGAAAAGGCTCATGCCCATGCAAACGAATGAATGAAAGCCTCAGCTCTTTAGAGCTGACATGAAATGAATGAAAGAATGAATGAATGGCACGTGGCATGAGCGAATGTATGAAAATACGTAACGGCCATATGGACTGAATGAACGGAAAGGGGTACCCAATGAATGAACGGGCAGATTGCAATGCCGGGCAGTAGTATCTGGTAGTGCACCCAGTGCTGCACCCTGACGGAAAGGGATTCCAACCCGTGGCCACGGGCGAATCCATCGGCCCAAAAGGCCGCTAACCCCAGCACGCGGGGCGTAACGACGTGCACCGGCCTATGAAAGTGAAAGAAAAGTAAAGTAACTGTATGTATGAATGCACGGCATTCTTTAAGGAATGAAGGCACTGACGGGAGAAACGTTTTAAAGAAAAGAAAAGCATGTTTAAAGAAAGGAAAACCCCGTCAGTGATGTTTTTAATGAAAGCATGTATGCATGTACATATAGTATGTATGGAATGATGAATGCATGAATGAAAACTTACGTTGCTATATTTTAACGGTATGAAGTAACGCTTACTGAGTATTCGACTCATTTTAGTTTTTATGTGTGCCCCTCCCCCCACAGGAAACTAAATGGGCAGTACGCCCAGGAGGGACACAGCCAAAGGGAAAGAGCACGAAAGTCTAGGCATGAATGTTTTAAACGTAAGAAAAGGTCTTTTTATATTGAGATTTATATTTTCCATTCCAAAACCCCTTTTATTATGAAAGCACATTTTATTTTATAACGTAGAGTCTTGCACCCTGGGAAGGACTGTAAAAGGTTTTTAATCGGATGGTAATTCCCGTCGTCTATTTTCTAAAATAATTTTCAAAAAGGTCCACCCCAAGGACGGGCGTTACAAATAGGTTACAATTGTAACCAATATAATGCAAAATTAGTATAGTTTGTATTTTGATTGTAATCTTTGATTCTTTTGATAAACATGACTCATAACTTTGAGAACTCTTAGCCATGTGTTTGTCATTTGTTAGTAATCTATTTTTCATGAAACATTCTGCAGTACATGATTTCATTTCCAGTGCATCATGATGGTGCTGAAGTTAATGAGTTGAGCTCGCTTTAGCTAGCTTTAGATTAAAAGTGTTGATTTTGCACTCGATGGTGTGAATTAATGGGTCCATGACCAATTTTTTATAGTTTCAACCTTATACTTTACTGATTCAAGTAATTAAGCATAAGTAATGTAGCAAAACATAGTTAGTGATCACATATATTCTGACCCTAGTCTAATTTGTTGATCATGTTCATGATATTGGTCTATAGAAATAGTGTTTTGGCCCATTAGATACCCGAAGCTGAAATTAAATCTCAAGAATTATAAAATAAAGGGATTTCTTATAGATGGTGGAAGAATGATGGCCGACAAAGCCATCATCAAAGCATTCACAGCTTTTTTCTGTAAAGTGCATACATTCCAAACTTTGACATGGGTGGAGGAATATATATAATTTTTTTTTTCTTTCCTTTTACTTTGATCTTAGATGGAAGCTTCACTACAACACATTTGCTTTTTAGTGACAGTTGGGAATTTGTGACAGTCCCTAAATCGTCACTAAAAAGTGTTTTCTGTGACGGTTTCTGAAAACCATCACTAAAAACGGATGAGATTTTTTTTATGTTCCAACGAATGTGAAATTTACGTTCGAACGTCACACATACATTCGGACATGTGGCTACGTATGTGCGAACGTGAAATTTTTTGGCGCATACGTTCGAACCTTAGTAATTAAAGTCCGAACGTTACTTATAAATTTAAATTAAATAAGCTCTAATTTTAAATTTATGTAGTTTTTATATTGTATAATTTGGATACAAGTCTAAAAAATTGACTTGTATACATTTATATATACACAATTTGTAAAATATAATTATATATTTATATATATAAATATATTTATGTTTATATACATAAATATATATTTATGCTTATATATAAATATATATTTATATATACATATTTAAATATATATTTATGTTTATGTATATTTGAAGTGCAGTGATTTAGTATTGAAGTTGAAAAATATAGCATTAAAGAAGATTGAGAATTGTAATTAAAAAACCATAGATATATTAAATAATATTGTTCCATACAAATATTAAAAACAAAATACAAAATATGATAAAAGTATGTAAACAACACTCAGATGATATCGCCGTCCGGGAAAGTCGTAGCGGCCCGTACCTCCTCAGTCAAGGTATCAACCTTGTTGTTGAGGATATGTACACGGTGTGACATCTAGTTGACAGACGCTTCTAGAGGCCCGAGCTGTTCATCGATCTTACGATCGATATGCGCAGTCAGCTGTGAGATCACTGCATCAACCCAAGCAGGCCGCACATCTCCCGCAGATGTACTGGTCGGCTGCTGACCACTACTCCCCACACCAGGCTGGGGCTGCGTCGGAGGAACTAGATCCTGTACAGGGGGTGGCCGACGTCCCCTTGCCTATCCAATGCTACGTCGTTGAGTGGTCATGTCGAGGACGCTCATCTGATCTTTGACCAGCTCTAAAGCTTGGGTTGGCACTCCCCGAGCAAGTAGTAGCCGGCTGAGCAGGACACCGTATGGGAGGTTGTCCGTGGAGACGATGCTCGCCTCGTAAAGAATCCTGTCAAAGATGAGCAGTGGCAAATCTATGGCATCTCCACGTGCCACCCGTATAAAAAACTGTGCCCGAGTCTGACTAAATGTAGTCGTATGTGCCACAGGATCCACGTTTGTTGCAACTATAAGATGCAACATGCAGAAGAACGGTAGTAGATGATTTTGGTGGAAGGAGTTCGGCCTCTCAAGCTGCATGCGGTCTCTCCAGGTGAGGATGTACAAATCCTCCTCTCGGTCGTCATCCCTAACCGAATGGCCAGCACCCTCGGCTTCTGACTGGTCTGCATCTCTGGCTGATGATGCATCAAGTGGGCCAGTAGATGATGCAGAAGTGCCTACATCTGCCTTAGTCGATGTCTGAACTCCTCGACGAATCCCGAGGTGGTCGGCGATGACATCGGCTGAAAACTCAAATGTCACACCGCGTACAGTCACGGTGTGAGAGGATGCGTTCTGAGGCATGGAGCACATCTCCATGTATAACTCTTGAACCATAGAGGGATATGCCTTACCCCTCAATGTGCAGATATTTCCCCCCATCCTCTACTGAGGAAGACATCTCCCAGGTTGGTCTGCTCCCAAGTGAGCTCGGATGTAACAGCCCGCTAGAAATTCAAAGGTGGAATTTCTATTCGTTTTAGGAACTCGTGAATACTCTATAAGTTTTCACGAATCGACCAATCGCATAGGTTTTAGTCTATCAACATAGTTTGTGTTATCACTCACTATGGGGTTAGAAGTGCGATTCTAATTATTTGAGGTAGTTATAACTGTCAGAATGCATTATGGTCTGCGCCATTAGACTCAATTGATTATTTAGAATTTTATGGCACAATAAGTCTATTTTCATATTTTCAGACGAAACGTCTGTTTGAAACTATGAAATTATTTTTAGGGGCACTTCGAGGTTGAATTTTGGTTAACGATTTTCACTGTAGGTTAATATGAATATTTAAGAATTTTTAGTACTAAGTTTATAATTCACTTTTTCAGAATGAATAGTAACTTCGTTATGTGCATCAATTGCAGTGATTCAAAATCAAAGTGTGAAATGTCCAAGATTAGATTAGAGAGGTTTTATTTGGACACTTGGCAGGATCTTAGCCACACATACTGAATAGTATTAGACACTTGGCACTATGAGAAACGTTTGATGGATTTGAAGGAATCAAGGTGTGAGATCATGCCACCTAAGCAAAAAAATCCTATTTCATCCGACCAACCGAATTGTGCCAAACCAAAGAGGATTTCCACCCTGTGAAATCCTATATGGTTGGAATCCAACTAAGAACCAAAAGCATGGTTGAAATCGAAATCCTAAACGGTTATATCCAAACCATAAAGTTGACCTCCAGAACCTAAATGAATCAGTTTCTAGCATTGTGTTTAATCGCTTGATTAAATTACTTCCACATGCTATTAATTCTTCAAATTTATATTAGAATATCATTATCCAACCTTGTTAACCTTGAAAAATTGATTGCGCCAAGTGATATTGGATTTGGGCTTGATAGCAACTCAAACCCTCTTAAAACTCCAAAATTTAGGCCCATTAAGGCTCACGAATTTGGTCTCATTAGCATTGCTTCTTGGCTAAGTTTGCACCCCCACTTGGCTGAATAGATATTCCAAAAGAGATTCTAGAAGGTTTTGAAGAAAAATATCTAAAGGGCCACCTCACTCTTTCACTCTCACACTTCATCTTGAGAAAAGATCTTGGGCTGATTTTTTGGGGAAGAAAAGGCCAACACTCAAGCTCTCTTTCAGTCCTATCACTTTCCATAACCTATGTAAGAATCTCTCCAGTCCACTTCCCACAAAAACCAACTCTCCTTTACACTTTTCTTTGACAAAACACAAAAGACTCTCTTGGACAGTTTTTCTGGTCTCTGTTGAACGCCTTATTCGAAGCTTTTGTAAGTATTTTCTCACAACATTTCCTTCATAAAAGTTGTTTCTTTTCGAGTCGAATTTACGTGGATATCTTATTTGTTCCATTTTGAGATCATTTGATCAATCAAAAGTTGTTCAAACCCCAGAAAGGTAATCTGGGCGATAAACTGGAGAGTGTGTTGTAGTTTAGAGTTTTTGACCAAGCTAATGGATAGATTTTGGTCCGAAACTTTTATGGAGTACTGTTAACATGTGTATATGATTATTTTTGTAGGATTTGTTACATGATTAAAAGTTTTGGTGAAAGATTTTCTTAGATCTAGAAACCTAGAAACTGGAAGAGGAAAAACAGTTTCTGTTTTGAGAAAGTTTAAATCTTTTATAGTTTAATCCTAATCCAATGACTTTGATATTTTTATTTTAGGATCCTAAGCCTCTTATATACATGTTAGAATGTTGTTTTGAATATATTTGATGTTAGTTTCGAAGATATGAAATTTTATGCAAGGAGATATTGGGTTAGGCCAAAGTGATGATGTTCTTGGCTAAATTTATGTTTTGGTTGATGTTTAACCATTTGATCTTGAGTTTGAAGCTTGAATATGTTTTAGGACAAATTTTTAAACCATGTGATGTTTTTATTTGAAGATCACATCTTTATAGGTCATAGATCGAGAGGTTGATCAAAGCAAGTTAAAAACAAAAATCTATTTTGAACTTAGTCACAATTTCGGCCCTATAGAATTTTGATGGTTGTGTTTAGTTTTAAATTTTTCTGAATAGATATTTGATTTTAGGACAAAATTTACATGAGGTATGTAAATTTTGGTGATTTTTGGAGTTAGGATGCAAAATCCTTAAGTTACGGGTAAAATGGACATTTTCCCACATGTAGAGGGTGAAATGGTAATTTTACTCTAATTTGACATTTTTCCATATTTCTAATTGTTAGTGATTAAGTCCTAACTTTTAGAAATCGTTACTTTCAGTTCCTCGCGATCGTGCTTGAGTTTTTGCCTAGAAAACGCGAAGACCGAGGTAAGTTAGCTTTTAACTTACTAGCAGTTTAATGTGTATGGATGATAAGTATAGGAACTACAATATATGTATGTATGTTATAACATGTGTCATGCCAAGTCATTACATATTTATCTGTTACACATAATTTATTCTGTCATGAGTTATTCATCTATTACACAAGATATTCTGTCACGTATTGCTATATATTGCAAGTATGTCATGTTAAGTTAAGTGTGCCATCTGTTACATGTATGTCATGTCATGTAATATCCATTGTTTCAAGCATGTCATGTTAAGTATATTGACTGTTACGTGTTATGCCATGTTAAAAATGTTGTCTGTCACATATTATGTCATGCTACAAAATATTTTCTGTCAAGTACGTCATGTCTTTCGACTTAAGTTTATGTACGTTTTCGTACAGTTAAGTTATTGTTCAGTTCATGGTTATTGTTAAATCATGATAACCCCATGAGATAAGAATAAGCAATCATGAAAATCTCATGAGATAAGTATACGTAATCATGGTAACCCCATGAGATAAGAATACGCAATCATGGAAACCTCATGAGATAAGTATACGCAATCATGGTAACCCCATGAGATAAGAATACTCAATCATGGTAACCCCATGAGATAAGAATACGATATTATGGTAATCCCATGAGATAAGACTACGCTATCGTGGTAACTCTACGAGATAAGAGCATCATGGTCATTCCATGAGATAAGACTACGCTATCGTGGTAACCCCACGAGACAAGAGTATCATGGTAATTCCATGAGATAAGACTACGCTATCGTAGTCACTCCACGAGACAAGAGCATCATTGTAATTCCATGAGATAAGAATATATTTCAAGTTCATGTTAAGTCTCAGATCATGTTCATGATAAGTAAAGAAATCAGTTAAAGCTCATGAAAAGTTAAGTTTAAGTTTAAGTTCAAGTTCATGTTCTGTTAAGTTTCAGAATTCAAGTCCAAGTTCATGTTAAGTAAAGAAGTCAGTTCAAGGTCATGCAAAGTTAAGTTTTAGTTCAAGTTCAAATTCATGTCAAGTTAAGTTTCAGAATTCAAGTCCAAGTTCATATTAAATAAAGAAGTCAGTTTAAGTTCATGTTAAGTCAAGTTTCAGATTAAGTTCTTGTTAAGTCAAGTATCAGTTTAAGTCCAGTTTAGTTTAAGCAAGTCAAGTTCAGTTCATGCTTTAGTTTATGTTATGTCAGTTATGTTATGCTGTACGTCAAGTTATGGTATGATTATTTATGATTTTGATTATGCATTCATGCTTTTACTACCATGCATGCATCATTAACCTGTGTGAAGGTTTTTTTGTTAACTTGCTGAGATTTGTAATCAAATCTCACTGTGGTAGTCCCAACTACCATTCCCCCCGAATGGTAGATCTTATTACAGGATCTGAAAGAGAACCGAGAATCAACCAACTGGAAACGGTCGACTAAGTGACAGTGCGACGTAGATGATAGTACAGTAGTTACCTCAGATTACCACTTGTATTGTGGAGTTCAATTTCCAGCACTATTTTGATCGCAGCTATTTTGGACTATTGTTGTGATCTCAGTTGTTTAGTATGTCATTATGTATGAAGTACGTTTTAAGTATTTGGGATATTTCAGTTTGGTGCATAGTATTGCTAAACAAAAAATTATTCGCTACGAATATTGCATAATGCTAGATGCATGTTAGGAACATTGCATCTTATATGTCATGAACGGGGGCATGTAACCTTGTGTTGCATGTCTCGAAGCTTCAAATGTCCCTTCGATCCCAAGCGGAATTTGGGGGCGTCACATCGGCGAACTCGTTGATCAAGGTCTCTCGCTCGACCATAACAGTACGAGACCTAATCCGAGCAGTGTCTTGAGTGGCTCCTTCCCTTCCTCGTTTCCTGGAATGCAAATGATGAGCCATCTCCTGAAAATAGAAAATGAAACAAATTAATTGTACTATTGATGCATATTTGTCTTAATATTAAACTGCATTAACATTCGAACGTTAAGATAGAACGTTCGGACGTTTAACTAAACGTACAAACATCGAACGTATCATAAATTTTATTGTTATACGTTCGAACGTAATAAATATACATTCGGAAGCCAAATTGTTTAAAAAAATTAAAAAATTAAAAAAAATTACGTTCGAACGTAAATGTAGTAACGTCCAAATGTATCGAACGTAAATTTAGTAACGTCCAAATGTATCGAACGTAAATGTAGTAACGTCCGAATGTATAAAATATACGTCCGGACGTGGAAGCCCAACCGTTAGGAAATTGAAACGGCGTACGTTCGAACGTATTGGTGTAAAGTTCGAATGTTACGAGACAGAATGGCTGAGCCATTCTCGAAAGCTCGAAATCCTATTTCTACTGGGCTAAATGCCGAAAGGTCACCATAGAAATGAAGTATACACTTCAAGAAACATTTCTACGGTGACCTTTTGGCCAATGGTAACCCATGGTGGCCGAAAAATCGAGTTGAAAATCCGGCCACCAAGGGTTTCGATTTTATAAAAATGGAACCTAAATCGATCTATAAAATTACAAGTTTTAGATAAAATTGAGATGCTTACCTTTTAGTAACGGTTGTGGCGGAGTTTGACGGTGGCGGCGACGGAGGAGTGGAGGTGTCAAAATGGAGGAAAACGGAAAAATGAGTTTTGTCTGTTCAGTTTTGGATTTAATAAATATAACATTCGAACGTTACATGTATATAAATCCGACGTGGAATGAAACGTTGGAATGTTAATAAATATAATGTTCTATATATATTTCCTAGTAACGTTCCATTTTAGTATAAATCTAATTTTTTCCTTTTATTAATGATTTTTGCTTAATGATTTAACTATATAGTAAGTATAATATATTATATAACTATAATATATTAACTATAATATATTACATAATATATATTAACTATATACTAACTATAATATATTCTATACCTATAATTGGACAATAGTAACTATATGAATGTTTTAGACTATATAGTAACGATTTATATGTTTTAGATAGACTATATAGTAACTACAATATATTATATAACATTAATATATAATAGTAACTATTTATAGACTATATAGTAACTATAATATATTCTATAACATTAATATATAATAGTAACTATTTATATGTTTGAGATAGACTATATAGTAACTATAATATATTATATAACATTAATATATAATAGTAACTATTTATATGTTTTAGATAGACTATATAGTAACTATAATATATTCTATAAGTATAATATATAATAGTAACTATTTATATGTTTTAAATAGACTATATAGTCACTATAATATATTCTATAACTTATATATATAGTAGATGGAATATGTGTTTTAAATAACTTATTTTTGTGAAATTTTCACGTTCTAACGTTAATTTATTACGTTCCAACGTTTAAAAATGTTGGGGGGAAATTTCCCGCTCAATTGTATCGTTCGGACGCTATTACATTAAGTGTTCGAACGTTAATAAATTGTTGGAGGGAATTTTCTCGCTCGATTATCGTCTTCTGTGATGAGCATTTTCGTTCGAACGTTTATTATTAACGTTCGAATGAAAATATTGAAAATTTAACCGGCATGAAGTAACGTTCGAACATATAAATGAATCGTTCGAACGTTAATTCAAATGAAATGTTTTTTCTTGAAGTCACGCACGGGAGGGAAGCGGAATCATTTCTGCTTCCCCGTGCGCGAAATAGAGAGGAGAGTGAGAGAGACGAGAGTTTATGTAAGAGAGGGATAGAGTGAGAGAGGGTGATTATTGAGGGTGAAGATTTTGGAAGTATTTTGGTAAGGAAAAACTATTTCTTCTATTATTTCCAATTTTCAAATATTTCTCTTGTGTTTTTTTTAGATATATGTATATGTCTCTAACAAGTTAGTATTGTTTTTCTTTTTTTTGAAGGATTGGTTATTTTGGCAACTTGAAAGCTTATAATTTGTAAGAGGATATTAAAAATTTTCAAGGTATATTTCTAAACTTTAGTTATATATGTTTATGAATTTTTTGGTGAGATTATTGTGAAAATGTGGTAATATTGTGAAAATATTATGATATAGATTAGAAATATCATGTATTATTGTTTATGAATTTTGTGAATATATTTGTGAGTTTATGGTATTTGTTGACGAATGTGAATATATATAATATATTGTTGAGGGAATATTGTGAGGTTTAGATAATTTTGTTGTGAGAATATTGTGATTCCATATTGTGATATGGATACGACATGCATGTGATTATATGTTTATTAAGTATAATTATAATTATATTTTGTGAGTTTATTGTGTTTATTGATGAATACAAATGTTTATTAATATTGTTGTGGGAATATTGGGAGGTTTACACAATTTTGTTGTGGAAATAATTATGTAAATTTTGTGTCTTGGATTTTAAAT
Source organism: Pterocarya stenoptera (assembly GCA_003123785.1). Taxonomy (NCBI): domain Eukaryota; kingdom Viridiplantae; phylum Streptophyta; class Magnoliopsida; order Fagales; family Juglandaceae; genus Pterocarya; species Pterocarya stenoptera. The sequence goes on from QEOT01009399.1 coordinate 476,715, forward strand.
GTTGTGATTATTGTTTATTGATGAATGATATGTTTAGAAATATTTTGTTATGTTAAGATAATTTTGTTGAACTTAGAGGGATAAAACTAAGTATAATAAATAAATACAAATTTTTCATCTTAATAAATAACTAAGTATCAATTAGTTATAATATTGTGAAAATAACAACTTAAATAGAAAAGACTAAGTGTAATAAATAAATACAAAATTTTCAACTTAATAAATAAATAAGTATCAATTAGTTATAATATTGTGAAGATAACAACTTAGATAGATAAGACTAAGTATAATAAATAAATACAAAATTTTTAACTTAATAAATAACTAAGTATCAATTAGTTATAATATTGTGAAAATAACAACTTAGATAGATAAGACTAAGTATAATAAATAAATACAAATTTTTCATCTTAATAAATAACTAACTATCAATTAGTTATAATATTGTGAAAATTACAACTTAGATAGATAAGACTAAGTATAATAAATAAATACAAAATTTTCAACTTAATAAATAAATAAGTATCAATTAGTTATAATATTGTGAAAATAACAACTTAGATAGATCAGACTAAGTATAATAAATAAATACAAAATTTTCAACTTAATAAATAACTAAGTCTCAATTAGTTATAATATTGTGAAAATAACAACTTAGATAGATCATTCCCCCTCGTTGTGTACCTATGTCGGTAGGTGCACCAACATATTCTTCCATCTCTATCTAGTTCAACAATATAAGACCTCCGAATGTTTTTAACATTACTAATTCTAACATTTTTTCCTTATATAAGATTCATGTGGTTTTTGAATGAATATGTGTGACATTGCATATCTAACCTTAGACCCGTTTAGGAATTAGTGTACATTTAGGTGTGCACTAATTCCTGAATTGTCCAGTGTGGACGGTTTGGGATTATATTATCTGCATTACACATTCTTGTTACTCCTACTGAACACGTTTAGTATGAAATTTCGGTGTCTTCCTCTACTGTTCTTCGGGTATACTGTTCGTAGGGTCACAATCCCTCTTAATGAACATGTATACTTGGAGAACTATGTGGAGGTGCTGCCGAAATTTCTACTGACGTGGAAAGTAGTAGAGTGACAGAATATGTGCAATATGGATAATATAATCTCGAATGGAATAGGACCAACTACCTTATAAAAATTAGCAGTGGCAATTGGAGCATTATATGCATGTGAATTTTCAAGGTACATTAAGTGTTACTAATAGATAGAAATTTTTAGAAATGGACAAAAGTTGGATGCATCTAGGCGATAGACTTGGAATGGATTACGCAGCCTATGCGCGTGGAGTAAGAACTTTCATTGATTTTGCTCGAGGCTCTACTGATAGTCGTGGTTACATTAAGTGTCCATGTCGAGGGTGTAAAAATTTGTGTGCGATAGGGTTGGCTGAAGTTGAAAGTCATATATTTGTGAACGATATGGACCTGGGGTATACCCGATGGGTATTGCATGGTGAGCCGTATGCACAGTCAGCGGGTGCATTGTTCGGTCATTCGAATTATTTGCGAGACATGGATGATGATTATGAGCGGGATGAGATAGAGGAGATGTTGGGTGACATTTGAGCTGGGATGTTTATGGATGACGTAGACGACAATGACTCAAGTGGTCGAGGGAGTGATTCTGAAAACTTTGCTGCAATGTGTGAAGATGCAAAGCGCGAGCTTTATCCAAGCTGTACAAAACATTCCAAAATATTGTTTATTGTGCGGTTGCTTCACATTAAGTCATTGTGTGGGATGTCGGCGAAAGCAATAAACATGGTTTTAGACTTATTTAACGAGGTGCTTCCCGATGGATCTGCATTACCAAAGAACTTTTATAAAGCGAAACAGTTGAGAAAGGGATTAGGGTTTGAGTACAAGTCAATACATGCATGCAAGAATGATTGTGTTTTGTTCTAGAAGGAGAATGAGGGAAACAAGCATGTCCTGTATGCGGAGAATCGAGGTGGAAGACCAAGAAAAATATGCCGGTTAAGGTGTTGCGATATTTTCCCTTGAGACCTAGGTTGCAAAGACTATATATGTGTAAAAAACAGCTGCTGATATGAGGTGGCACAAGGAGAAAAGAGTTAAGAATGACGCATACATGAGGCACCCAGCTGACTCACTTGCATGGCAATCTTTCGATGATCAATACCCAGAGTTTGGGATAGAAGCTCGGAACGTGCGTCTGAGACTCACTACCGATGGATTCAACCCTTTTGGAAATATGAGTACAAGTTATAGCACTTGACCCTTAGTGTTGATTCCGTACAATCTTCCGCCATGGAGATGTATGAAGGCACCAAATTTTTTGTTAACTTTACTTATTCCCGGCCCGAGATCACCTGGGAATGACATTAATGTATTCATGCAGCCGTTGATTGAAGAGTTGAAAGAGTTATGGGAAACAGGCTTCAGAACGTATGATGCATCCACGTCGACAACTTTTCAGATGCATGCTACAGTATTGTGGACCATAAATGACTTTCCGGCATATGGAAATCTTTCCGGTTGGAGTACTAAAGGGAAATTAGCATGTCTGACATGTAATAAAGAAACTGCTAGTGAGTGGTTAACATATTCTCATAAGTTGTGCTTCATGGGTCATCGACGTTATCTACCACCAAATCATGCATGGAGAAGCGAATGTGCTAAGTTTGATGGGAGAGTAGAGGACATAATTGCACCAAATGAGTTGTCTGGAGAAGAGATAGTGGAACAACTGGTACATGTTAGAGCGAACAATTTTGGCAAAGGCCGGGGTAAGAATAAGAGAAAAAGAGGCGAAGCAGAATTGAATTGGACAAAGCGTAGTATTTTTTTTTTACTTGCCATATTGGTTGTCCTGCATGTTGTGACATAGTTTGGATGTAATGCACATAAAGAAGAATATATGTGATAATATACTGGGTACATTGATCAGCATTAATAAAAAGACAAAGGACATGATCAAGACGAGGAAAGATTTTGAGAGAATGGAAATTAAACATAATCTATATTTGCGAGTGGACGGCAATAGGGTGATCATCCTGCATGCATGTTTTACGATGACGAGGGAGGAGAGGATGGATTTCTACAAATGGTTGCAAGGTGTGAAGTTGCCAAATGGTTATGCCTCAAATATCAGTAGATGCGTGAGTCCTGTTGACTGGAAAATTAGTGGATTGAAAGTCATGACTGTCACGTTCTTTTGCAGAAGTTATTACCAGTGGGAATTCGTGGGAAGCTGACATCTAATGTACGTGTCGCCATAACTGAACTATGTATGTTTTTTAAGGATTTATGCACTCGAATAGTAAATCGAGATATGTTACAGAAGATGGAAGAAGACATTACTACTATACTCTGTAAATTTGAGCAGATTTTTCCACCATCATTTTTTGATGCCATGGTCCATTTAGAAATACACTTACCCCAGGAGGCATTATTGGGTGGACCGGTGCAGTTCCGTTGGATGTATCCAGTTGAAAGATATTTTGGTCGTTTAAAGCGTATTGTTGGGAATAAAGCCAGAGCTAAGGGTTCAATAGTAGAGGCCTATATACACGATGAATAGTTAACGTTTTGCTCTCTATATCTTCGTGGTGTTGAGACAAGATTTAATCGTCAAGAGCGAAATGCTGATCTTGAGGCTCCGCCTCCTAGTGAGCTATCAGTGTTTTTCCAAAATGTATAACCCTTGGGTGCACAAACGGGTTACGATTTAATTGATGGAGAGTTTGGTAAAGATCGTTGGTACGTGTTAAATAATTGCCGAGAGATTGATTGCTGTCTCAGATATGTTGTTGCATGCTTTGAGAAATTATAGTTAAATGTCGTTTAATTATAACTTTTGTACTCAAAATATATTTTCTTTTGCACATATATACAGTGATCACATGGATAAACTTAGGATGGAATGTGTAGAGAATATAAAGGCAAGACACGAGGAAGAATTTCTCGGATGGTTTGAACAACGTGTATGAACTAAAACTACATTGTGATTATTTGATTTATAAACTTTTAATTCTGGATTACTTTTAATACGTATATATTATTCAAATTGATAGATTTTGGAACAACGTACTCATGATCCCGGATCAGTTTCTCCTGAATTGTATGCATTGGCCCTTGGTCCCTCTAATAGAGCACTTCGATACATTGCATGCACGGTTCGAGGTTATAGATTCTATACTCTGGACTGTGAACGTAATAGAAAGACTCAAAACTGTGGTGTGTTGGTCGAGGGAAGTCATGGAACAGACGATATTGACTATTATGGTGTCATACGTGATATTATCGGATTGAAATATCTGGGTGGGTCTGTAACATATGTCTTTAAGTGTGATTAGTGAGACCTAGGATGTGGTCGGGTTTCGATACATAGGGATAATAACTTTACGAGTGTCAATACGACATCTAAATGGTATGAAGATGATCCATTCGTATTGGCTTGTCAAGCTACCCAAGTCTATTACTTGATTGATCCAATGAAAAGCGCTAATGAAGATAGTGGAGAGATAACTTGGCGAGTAGTACAGAAATTTGTCCCTCAAAATATATATGAAACAAGAACGAGTGCGGATGACGAGAATAGTGGAGATGAAGATGACACTCCGATAGTAGAGGCCTACCAAGAAGATGGAGAGAGTATTAACTTGTTTGTTGATCTCGGTGCACTCGAGTTGCTCCCCTTGTGTAGAGATGACGTCCGACCCGTCCTTCTCGACCCATCTGTATTAAATGATCATTCAATTCAAGTAAGTGAAGAAGAAGAAGGAGAAGAGTCAGAAGAAGAAGATGAAGAAGAATCCGGGGAGGAAGTGGATAAGGAGGACGAAGAAGAGGTTGATGACGACGACGAAGATGCTATTGAGGGAGATTCTGAAACAAGCATGGAAAATACATCCGAAGATGAAGAATAAAAGTATTAAATTTTTTATTCATATAGGTGACTATAAAATATTTAACTTTTCAATAATTTTTTCTAATTGATTTTCTTTATCATATTAATCATGCCTCAAGGATGCCACCAAAACGACAACGAAGAAATTTGTCCCCTCCGCCTAGTCCAAGTCCCGAACCTGTTGAGGACTCCCCACCCGAGTGTTTTCCTCCTGAAGATCAAGTGCAGACGCAAGAGAACGACAACCAGTTGACACCTACTAGTAAGAAAATAACAACATAGTTAATTATATATCAATACTTTTATTTCAATAACTATATAACTATAATTATATTATATCTAATAATTGATGCATCCGCTCATCGCGATCGTGGTTATACACGTGGCATTTCCCTTGAGAAATGCCGAAGGCATGGAAAACTCAAGGTCAACATTCCTGATAATTTCATTGGAAGCGTGGATGATAGTGCAGCAATGCTTTCCTCCTATATTGGTACAGTTGTCCGAGCTTATGCTCCCATTTTATGTGCGATCATGGCGAGATGTTTCACTCGAGATTAAGGAGCACATTCGGAGCCGTGTGCTGGTGAGTTTACGTTGAGAGCATATTTTTTGTATACTAGATTAGTATATTATATTTTTAATGTAATTTGATTATTAGGATAAATTCGACCTCGACTTTGCCCGTAGCGAGGATATGAGAACTGTGAATGGGTTGATGGCTACACTATTCCGATGTCACAAGGAACGATGTTATGACCACTTCAAGAAGTTTGAGACGGTTGAACAGGCTGCGCAATCCCCTTTCCAGCAGATGAAATTAGACGATTGGAGAAAGTGTTGTGATCTTTTCGCAACTCCAGATTATCAGGTATTCTAGATTAATAATATCTAATAATTATTTACATATATATTTGGGCTATATATTTTATGTATATATATGACAATTAACATTCTTAATTAATTTTGTAGCACTTAAGTTCTACGAATGCTAATAACAGATCCGCTTTGACTGTCCACCATCGTGGTGGTTCAAGATCATTCCACCGTCTTGCCGATAAAATGGTAATTAATAATATTATAGAATTCATTCATTTATTTATTTATTTAAGTACTAATATTATCTTTTTAAAATTGCTAATGTGGCTTTGTTAGAAATGTGATGATCAAGAAAACTTTTCCCTCATTCATATCTATGTTGCTGCTCACACTAATGAGCGTAGTGAGTGGATAGATCCTGTCGCTGCAGATAATTATGTAAGCGTTGTTATTTTTGTTAAATAAATTATGCAACATGTGAAAAAATTATTTTTTATTTTGTATTTCTTTTAATACGTTACTTATTGTGTGTTTTCTTTGACATGGTAGGAAAAAATGATGGAGATCCAGTCAGCTTCTGGGGAATCCTCTTCGAGTGACATAGACATATTCACGCAAGTGCTTGGGCCCAACTCTAGTATGACAAGAGGTTTGGGATGATCTTTCAAGCATTCTGGTTCATTCTCCTCATCCTCTTCGACTTCACAAATTAATAATCTTACCAAAGATTTGGAAGCTGCACAACGTGAGAATGAGTATATGAGGTCGAGGCAGCAAGAGTTAAGAGTCCCTCTTAAAGCGACAATCTCATTTAGAGACTCGTTTGCAGGACCAACAGAGAGACCAGGAAGAAAGAATGCGCAATGAAGTCTAACAGCAAGTGCAGAGGGAGATGATGGTGCAAATGGAGCGTGTTATGTCATTGCAACAAAAGCGGGGTGAGCGAGAAAAGAAGAAATGAGTCAACTCAATTTCATTTGTGTATATAACTTTTATTATCTAATTTTAAAACTTTTTAAGACATTGTTAGTTGTAGAATATTTATAGTGTGTAATATGATACAATTAGTATATTTCTTAATTTTATGAAATTAATGTATTTCTGATCTATACGTTCGAATGTAAAAAAAAAAAAAAAAAAAACGTTCCAACAAGATTTCACGTTCGAACGTAATTACACCATTTGACGATTAACGTTCGATGAAACCTCCGAACGTACCATGTTCGTTCGAACACTTCTTCTTTAACATTCGAACACACGTCCGAATGTTATACTCGTTACGTTCGAGCAGTGTTCCCATAACGTTCGAACAAAAATTTGAACGTTTAATGCGTTCGGATGTATAAATGTCCGAACGCAAATATTATACGTTTGAGCTATAATCAATCAACGAACGTCAACTTATGTCATTCGAACGTAAACTGCTCGGGTTGGCGTTCGGACGTAAAAAATTAAATCCGAACGTTACTTTCTGTGACAGTTGTCAACCGTCACAAAAAACTATAACTTCGAAGGTCACTCCGAACGGAACAACTCCAACCGTCACTAAAAATACTTTTAGTGACGGTTCAACAGTAAAGTGTCACTAAATGTATTCTGTGACGCACATTAGGTGACGGTCGTGGTGACGGTTTTAAACCGTCACCAAATATCTTTAGTGACGTTTCTCTGGTTTTTGGTGACGGTTTCCTATGTTACAAAAGGCAAATTGTGTTGGAGTGCTTACATTTTCTCCAAACTAATGATGGCCGACAGGAACAGATTTTATGAAACTTCAAAAGTAAATTTAAAAAAATAAATTTTTTCCCTTTGATCATTTCATCTTCCTTAGCCATTCTATCGGTTTTATATAAAGAAATATCTTAATTGAATTCAACACATGAGTGACATCAATTTATAATTGGTTTATAGCAGTGTTTCTCAAAGCTTCAAGAGAATAGAACCTAATCATCAGAAAGTTTACACTTTTAAGAGCATAAAGTCAACTCCAGCTTGAGAAAAACATAGATTCCAAACCTATAAATGAAAACTAAGAGAAAGCAACTGCTTTGAAGGCCAAGCTCTGCAAAAGCTGTAACGCCCCGTTCCCACAAGTGTAAGTATAATAAATAGGAAGCCGATAAAACCTAGAGAAAACAGGAAGGAGATACGTGCATGAAGCGGGGAAATGTGAAACCGTGCATGTCGTGGAGTCTAGAAACGTTTTCACGGGCTTGGGCTCTTCCTTAAAATTTTCTCGGCCCATAAAATATTTTTAACCCAATTCAAAAATATTTCAAGAATTTAACCATAAAGGCAAGTCCATTAGAAAAAATTTGATGTATGTTAAAAACCAATTTGGGCCCGTAAAATAGTACTCAAAAAATCTCAATTGGGCTTTTCATATAGTTAACCCAAAAAATAAAAATAAAAAGGCTTGGCGCTAGTCCCGGGTGTTACATTCTCCCTCCCTTAAAAAAAATTCCATCCTCAAAATTTGCTAGTATCACAAGCAAAGCCTAAATATTTATCTGCTTCAACCATTCCATGCCTACTTCAATCGTCAATCGTATTGTCGAACCTAATTAATATTCCAAAATTGTCGAACTTAATATCCTAAATTCTAAGCCTCCAATATTGTCGATCATATTCTCCCATATCTTCCCTAGCCATTCACGTTCGCGCATACTGCCATTTCAAGTCTAAAATATAAACCTCAATAATGCAATTAAAGACCAAATAATAAATTTCAAATTCTCCACCTAATATAAAACCTCAATAAATAATGAAACAAACTCTTCTAACAACTTGTAGTCCTAAACACATTGTAACTCACTGACGTACCTCTAAAATTAACTAAACCCCACATTTAACCAGTCCATACATTTTTTAACTCACTAGAGTCAAATTTACAAATTATACCAACAAGATTGAAGCCTCTAAAACATCAATATCACAAGTCTAAGCCTCAAGCTCCTAACCAAAACTCTTTCCAAGAAGTCAACCTGAAGTCTAAACCTTAAATCCAGTCAGAATTATTTCCTACAGTCCACCGAATACACCTACCGGAATTAAAATCTCAAATGTCATAAAAAATTTTGTTTCCTTAAAATATGCAAAATCTAAAGCCTCAGATTTTGCGGAACTAATTCCATAGGTCTGCAAGTGCTAAAACCTTACATATCATAAAAAATCATATCCTGGCGTCTGCAGAATTCTAGGACCTTAAGGATAGGTTTGGGACACAAACTAAAATACAAAATTCTCATCTCATCTCATCTCATCATTACACCTTTTTCAAATTTCCATACAAAATATAATAAACAATTCAACTTTTTCAAATCTCAATACAACTTTTTCAAATTCCAATTCAACTTTTTCAAATCTCAAAACTAAAAAATAATATTTTAAACTTAAAAAAAAAAAACACAAAATTCTCATTTCACCCCAAACCTATCCTAAATGTCATCAACAAATCACTTTTTACAAATACATCACTTCTAAACTTTAGATTTTCAAAAACTCAATCTATAAAATTTGTAGAATCTCATACTTTAATTATCAACAAGAATATCTCTTAAACTCCGCCAAATTATAAATATCAAATCTGAAAAATAGTCCTAAAGTCCCCAATAATCCAAAACCACAAAATCTGTAAAATCCTACCCCTTAAATTTCATAAGACATCTTGCCTAACACCTGGAGATTCTAAAACCTTAAATACAGATAAAATTATTCCTTACAATCAGCACATGTATACACCTCAAGTCTGAAGATTCTTTCCTAAAGCCATCGATAATCTAATACCTCATATACCATAGTCTATATAACCTCAAACGTAGCTTTCAATCAAACTTTATGTCAACTTCAAAATCTAAACCTTAAATCATATCCAAGTCATGTCCTATAGCCTACAGAATAAGCCTACCGGATCTAAAACCTTAAATTCCATCAAACTCCTTATTATAGTATGCAGAAAGTCAAACCTGGCTCTGATACCAACTGTAACGCCCCGTTCCTGTCAGGGTTGGAGAGTTACTCTCTGTAACTTAAAACTCACATTTCATCAATATATTTACAGATTCCAAAATATAAAGTCATTAGAATACTACAAAATCTCTTAATAAAATTCGCAAATTCTCAGAAAATCTTCTTATGAGTAATCCACTATGCTTAAATAATCATCTCACACATACTCCATAATCTTGATCCTTAGCTGAACTATTCGAAATCATCTGAAAAATATTTGAAGATAAGGGGTGAGTTATCAACAACTCAGTAAACAAAGAACATATACTAGTGTGCAAACATGAGCATTTACAGAGATCAGAATGCAGAACAAAACATTTCTATTTTCAAAGTGCGGAAGCAGAACATGTTATCAAAAATATCAGAGCGAAAGTTTCAGAAAAATATTCTTATTCAAAGTCTTTTGGCATAGCATAACTGACCACCATCATACCAGAACATCATATCACATCAGAGGCCATGTTTAACCCCCTTGGTAGGGTTGTGCAAACCCCGGTAGCTAGCCGTGTAACACCCCGATTTTTACGTACTTTTTTATTGAAGGGCTTTTTAATTAAATATTTGATTTTGAGCCGTTTAATTTAATTTAACGTGTTTACGCAAGATTATTTTACGATTTTTTAAATCGCAAATTATTTTAATGTGCTTTTATAATTTTAATTAGTGTTCTGCAATTAAATTGCTTTTTGTTTTTAAAGTATGTTATTATCGGAGTTTAATATTTCATTTTAATTAGTTTTGAGTTTAAATTGATTTATTTAATTTACTGTTTTAAAAATAGTATTTTTGAGGATCATTTGTGACCCAAAAGTTGTGAGGATTGGACCTCATTTCTGTTCTCCTTTCTTTTTCTTCTTCCCTTTTTCTTTTCTTCCTTTTCTTTCTTTCTTTTCCCGTTCAGCCCTCTCTCCCGCTCAACTTTCGCTCTCTCTCTTCCTTTTCTCTCTCTCCCCGTGTGCTTCGGTTTCTTCCACCCAGCATCGCCGCCGGCCGTCCGTGGCCCTCACCGCAAGCACCACTCGGTTCCTCAACTGCCGACGTGTCTGCCCCTCATTTTCAGGCCGCCTATTGCCGCCGTTAGCCGCCGCAAGCTGTCCGAAGCTGTGGGCTTCTTCTTCCCGTTCCGCTGCCGTCCGGCCACCATTGGCCACCATTTCTTCACCACTTCTTCACCGGCCTCTTGCCGTCATAACCCACCCAATTTCAGCTCCGATCCATCGCCAGAGCCACCTCCACGAGCTTAACTCCAATTTGACCCTTTCGGCCGCCACCCACGGCCAACCGTTGCTTCCACTATCTTCACCACCTTCCATAGGCCCTACCCTATCAATTTCAAGTCTTCGTTTGACTCCGTTGGAATCTGGGTATACTGTGTATTTCGGCCACAGTGTTTTTACACTGTGGAGTTGCTATTTTGGTGCTTCTAGCTCCTCCGTGATCCTCCTAAATTATTATATAGTACTGTAAGTATTTCTCCAAAAGACTTTTTAAGACTTAAGTATATTTTTGCACCAACCTATTTTATAAACTGTATTCTGATTATCTGGTTTTACTGATAACTGTTGGTTGTTGGTAATTGGTCGATTTCATGGCATTGTGCACGCATGTGTGGGTGTGTGATTTTGAAACTGTGTTTAAGGCTTTTCGGGTGCGTGTGTATCACCCCCAAGCCGAGATGGGGTATTATCTCGGTGGAGCTTCTCTGGGCACTCGGGAGCAGAATATACTGAGTGTCGTCCCCTGAGCTGTTGCCCGGGACTTGGACGGGATGGTAGCGCTCTCGATCCGACTCCATGACTCCTCGTGCTGGCGGGGGTCAGAGGATGCTTGGCTATGTACGCGGTGGGCACGGAACTGGGCATCACTCGTGTATCACTCACACTGTCGTTACCCGTGGGGTGACGATGAGAGCCAGAGTATGTGGATGGTCTCTAAGGGTGGCCATGGTGCATACGGTTAAAATTAGAATTAATGGATTTATTCCTGGATTTTATTTTTGTGCCAAATGGTGATTTTTGGCGTGTGTGAAAAAATTGTGATTTTCGAGAAATTGTGTTTTTCTCGGGTTTTACGCTTTGGTCATCATGTGCATGCATAGCGTTAGTTGTTTTAATATATTTCTTGTCTTGGAGCATTTTGGGTTTTACTTACCTGCGGTTCCATTTTGTGGGACTGTAGATTTTGATGCAGGTTTTGAGGAGGCTGAGCCCGACGATGCAGCTCCGCCTGAAGAGTAGGGACATTGGCCATTTTAACATCGGATGCTTTTATGCTTGTTGCCGTTTCGTTTGTTTAAAACGTACACTATATTATTATTAGCCGTTTTAAGATTTTATTCAGTACTGCTTTAAGCTGCCGGTTTTTTTTTTTTTCTTAAGTCAACTATGAAGTTGAACTGTTTTGGCTTCAATAAAGAAGTAAATTATGTTGAGAGATTTTTTTCTTTGTGGAAAAAAATTAGTTTCATTCATATTTATTTATTGTGATGGTACTGCTACAATTAGTAGAGTACAAAAACCATTATTATAATGGTAAATCCAGATCCATTAGAAGAAAAACACAGTGCTGTGAGATTTTTTTTAATTGATGGTGTTATTAATGTGGATCCACTAAACAAAGCTTTGAGCCACTAAACAAAGCTTTGACAAAAGAAATGATCTGGAATACATCGAGGGGAATGAGATTAAAACCCATAAATTCATGAGCCATGTATGAGGATACCCAACCTGGGGACCAGAGATCCTGAGAACTGGGTTCAATGGGAAAAACGAGTCATATGATGGTCGTAAGAAATGCACGATTTATTTTATTTCTCATTCCTATGATGTGAGTGCATTTATCCTGTAATGTTGTGGAGGATGAGTTTATGGAGAAACTCTAAATGAAATTATGTAGCTCTTATGAGTGGGGTGTAAGAATAACAGGAACACCCTTGACAGATTTCACCTATGTGAGTGTGAGAGTGGGGCCGCTCTCTATGAGATTTGGGTTTATTCTCAAATACACTCATGAAACCGGGATAAGCACAAGGCCGTAATGTGCTGGCTAATAAAGCTTATGTCAACACCTGGGTTACTATGTATGAATAATAATTCTTTATTTCCCTTAAGCAGTCATAGTTCAAGTCTGAGACCACTACTGACTCTGGAGTAAAGGTTTTTATTTCACTAAGTGAGGGTTCAATCCAGAGCACACCTTCATGATACATAATAATCCTTCTTTATCTGGAAGTATCTCTCTTATATTATTATTTTTATTATTATTAAAAAATAGTGGGGGAATGTTGGTATTTTTTAATAAATAATAATTACTTTAACGTACGTTACTTTTAAGAAATCATTAAGGTGGTTTCATTCCTAATCAGTTAATTGCTTTAATGGCACGAGAGTTATTGTACGTTACGGTACCGTTAGCTATGGTTTTTAAAGAAATAATTATGTTTGACCATTGTGGGGTTGAAACGTTTTTTACATTAGTTTTGTCACTTTATTTCTTACCGGTTCTGGGTTGTGTTAATTGCTAAACCATTTTATTTATATTAATTTCGGTGCATTTATTCAATTGATTGCCCAGTTTCCGGATTGAGGAAAACGTTTATTTATTTTTTTCTATTTAAATGGTTGAGCTTATTGAGAAAAGTGTGGTTCGTCTAGTATTCTTTTCATTTGAGTGTGGTGTTGTTTTTTCTATATAACATAGAGAAAATCTCTAGAGAGAAGAGAAAAGAAGGTTGTACCTAGATATATTTTTTAGAGTATTTCCAGATAAAAGAAAGGTGTTCTTTGAGTGGAGCTTTGGGCTCAACCACTTTTGCAGAGTTGGTTCGGGCTAGACGACGATCAGTTGGGCTGTTGTATCCTGGAGGAGTCAGGTCAAGAGGATTTCTGCTGCACCGGTTAATTTGAGACGTTGTACACCGCAGAGGGCTTGAATCTCCTTAAAGAAAGCGACATTTCCGTGCCTCAGTCCAAACTGGCTTCGTTTTAATTTTAATTTCATTGTAATTTTTATTATATTATTGACAAATTTCACCAACAGTTTTTCAGATGCAACAACGTCACGGAAAGTGACTCCAAGTTCCGTCTCGGGTTGGCTCGTTTGCGGCTACTTGAAGGTGGTGAGACGGCAGAGAGGGACCGAGACAAAAGGGAGAAAGAAAAATTGAAGCGGCTAATATAGTTTTGAGTAATACTACTCTTCCCGCTGGGAGTCCCGTTCGGGGCTCCCGCTGGGATTTTTTTTTGTTTTTTATTTTATTTCTTGATTAAGAAAATAATTTTTAATAAAGATGTGATTTTTTTTTAAATATTAAAAAAAATGCATGTTGAAAATGAAAAAAAAACAAGGCATATCAAATAACACTAGCGGGATTCCGAGCGGGAGCCCCAGCGTTGACCCTAGAACGACTCTCTAGTTTTTGGTAGAGGAGGATGAACGTGTAAGTATAAGGAAACCTATAAAACCTAGAGAAAACAAGAAGGAGATACGTGCATGAAGCAGGGAAACGTGAAACCGTGCATGTCGCGGAGTCTAGAAACATTTTCACGGGCTTGGGCTCTTCCTTAAAATTTTCTCGGCCCATAAAATATTTTCAACCCAATTTAAAAATATTTCAAGAATTTAACCATAAAGTCAAGTCCATTAGAAAAAATTTGATGTATGTTAAAAACCAATTTGGACCCGTAAAATAGTACTCGAAAAATTTCAACTGGTCTTTTCATATAGTAAACCCAAAAAATAAAAATAAAAAGGTTTGGCGCTAGGTCCGGGTGTTACAAAAGCATCCCAAGCTGTGCTGTCAAGGCAACATTCAAGTTTGTTTTCCAGAAATTATCTTATTTTTCTTCCCCAATTGAGGCCATGGGCCTGAACCACAAAGCTGTTTGGGATCTAGCTTTGAATTCCACCATACTTTCAGTTCCAAAATCTTAACCATTTGTCATTGTAGTCAGTCTAACATAGCATTGTTTGTATTGATTTTAAAATACATTAGGGTTTAGATGCCTGTTAAGAAATATTTGGATTATGAATGATTTTCTAGGAAGGGGAGAGTACTGGAATAGGAAACTAAGTGCAGGGTAAGGCTTTATATTATACATGATCAATTCCAAAAAAGGGTTGTTTTACGAATCAAGCATCAAGAAAATAATTGAATTTGTAACTAATTAAGGTTTTAGATCTACCATAGAATATTTAATTGTAAAGATGATTTTTGAATGGATTTTAAATAAATATCAAATGATTTATATAGAAACTTGAATTTTTTAATGTGAAAGTATTTTCAAAGGAACAACAAATTGAAAAACCAATTGACCATGTACCGGTTACCTAGCATGAGGCCATGCATGGAGTGGGCAAGCTTTTCCTACTTAAGCTATGAAGTTCTAACCTAACCTATTCTCCTATAAATAAGACCATAAGCCTCCAATTTTATCAAACTAATTTTCCCATCATATTGAGAGGAAAAGAGGCAGAAAATATCTTCAAGATTAATTCTCAAATTTGAGTCAATTTGAGATCTCAAATTTGAGTCAATTTGAGATCTCAAATTTGAGTCAATTTGAGATCTCAAATTGGCTCAATATTAGAATTCATTATATTTTATTTCAGTTTATTTTGCCATTATTGTGAAAGTCGATATATATATATATAACTTGATCATTTAGCTAGCCGATATTTTGCCATTATTGTGAAAGTCGATATTTTGATTTCATTATATTTTGCCATTATTATTTGCTTCTTCTCATGTCATATATGTTGATGAATCATTGATCATGATCATGTACGTACCAGCTAGCTCCCTAGCTAATTAAATCTAAATATATATACATGACTCATTATAATCGAGTTATAAAAGTATATTATAATAATTAAGCATGCAGCATTAGATTACGATAAAACGTCAATATTAATTTCAGACGTAATTATATATGAAGCCAGATCAAAAGATCAAGAAGAATAATATACAAGTCCTTAAGATCCATATAAATATATAAATATATATATATATATATATCATGCATGCTCATCTTGTAACACCCGGGCCCAGCCAAGCCCACTTTACAAAATTTTTGGGTTTATAGTTATGAAAAGCCTATGTGGGATTGCGAGTAAAATTTTTTGGAAGAGAGTTCGGGCCTAAGATATTTTTTGGTCTGAATATAATTTTTCAATAGGTTTGATAATTAGGTTTAAAATCTTTTAATGGACCAAGTGGATCTTCACTCGGAAACTTTATGGAACAAGTATATATATTTTTTTAAGATGAGTCGAGGCTCGAAACTTAGAGAGCAACCCATTTATTAATAGTTTATTTTTTTCACTATGAAACATGGGCCAAATATTTGAAATGGGCCAAATATTTGAAATGGCCCAATATTTTTATCTGACCCTAGCCCGTGAGAACCAAGAGTAGGCCCACGTCAAGCACGGCTCCATGCCAATTGCTGCCCACGTCTCCTTCTCCAGGGTTTTCTTTTTATGTTCAATCTCGTCTATCTATATATATATATATATATACATACTAACTGCACGAATAAACCTCACGACGCTGCCCTGCCACTCGAAACCGTAGCCTAGCAACTCCTCCTCTTCTCAAACAGCGCACCACCCTCTAGCTCGGCCTCGACCCACCCAATCGCGGCTCACCCAGCTTCCGCACAAACCAACCTCCACAAACCACGACCCACGCCATCCCAACTTCACCGCAGCCCGGTCCTCACCCACTCGGAAAACACCACCCCAACCTCACGAGAAGCCCTTTCACAGCAGCATCATTCTCATTGGAGTAGTTCAATTGTGAGCAGACCTCCCTCCGCCATACGCCACTGCCAGTGCACCACCCACGTGAAACCGTAGCTTCCCCTTGCTCAGCCACTGCGCAATCTCCATAAACCATCGTGCACCAAGCCACCAACCCTCTCATGACCACCGTGAGAGGCCCTTGTTTTAGCTCCCGAAAACAGAGCAACAACAGCTCAATGTTCATCTCGTCTCGAGCCACCACTCGTCGCCAGCTTCCACCGTAGGCCGCCAACACACCCTCTCCGTATCTCCCTTTTTTCGGCTTGCTCTCCCTCCGTCTCTTCTCTCTCATTATCTCCCTCTCCCACATTTTCAGCACACTCTCTCTCTCTCCCTGTGTGACGCCGTCGGGAAAGTCACCATCACCTCAGCCCAGCATCCGTCGCGCTCCCACCGTGCCACTGCCTCGCTTTTTCGTGGGTAAGTCCCTGCCGCCGCTCACGTTTTCGTGGGTAACTCTCGGTACCCTTTTGCCCTTTTATTTTGGAAAACATCTTTGATTATGTATTTTGCGTTTGAAACGTGGGCTGCATGTGATTTTTATTTATTTGGATTTAGGTGCATGCGGATTTATTTTGTTAAGTTGGTATTTTTAAGAGACTAATATTTTTATCGGAATATCTATTAAGTAAATACTGATAAATTTTTGGAATGATCAGTAAGTCTAAAATCTTATTTTGAATCCTTTTAAAGGAATATTTTTTATTTAAACAAAAGTATGATTTTCTACTTATAATGATTTCGACATAGTTATGTTATTTAGTTTTATAAATTATAGTAAGATCCCAATAGTAAATAAGTTAGACTTAATGTTTTAGTCAAAGTCATTAAGTGGACATTGATGATTTTAGAAAGGGATGCTATATTTTGAGGTTACGAGAATTTTAGGTTTTGAGAAATTAAAATAGGTTATTTTAGAAGCTTAGGCTTAAATATCGAAATACGCGATTGATTGTAAATTTACGAGATTTACGTGATTATCTTATAGGTGACGACTAATATTTGTTTGCCATTGTTGAGGAAATTTTCGGAAAGCTAAAAACTCCAGGTAAGCGGGGTTCCTATGCTAAATTTGCATAAAAAGAAAAAAACTGAGGTTGGTTTGTAAAAATGTGCATCTTGTTTTAAAAAGAAAAGGTGAAAAACTACCTCAGTATGTGTTTTGCATTCATTCATGAGATATGTATGAAAGAGAAAATAAATGCTTTTGACATGCATAGTGTAGACATGAGTAATATTTGACATGTTTATGAAATATACAAAAGAGCGAATATAATATCATTGAGATTTTTATACAAATGATATGAAATGATTTGGATCTGTTTTTGATCAAATGGAAATGATATGAATATGTTTAGCACGTATTTTGATATGATATGGATATGAAAAACCTTTGGCATATTTATCTGTTTTGATTCTGATTCTGAATATGGTTCTGATATGATGATTCTGGTTCATGTGATATGGTTGATACCAACATGATATAATATGATATGAGTGCACCCACTTTCGAAACAAAGTGGTCTTTTATGTGTTCTTTCCTGTATGCACACTCGGGGCTCCGAGATTGAAAAAGGGAAAGTTTCATAATATGATACTATCTGGTTTAGCTACCGAGGATAGCACAACCCTACCACGGGGGTTAAACATGGTATATGATATGATACGATACAATATGATATGATATAATAAGATGAAAACGTTCAGTTATGTTATGCCAAAGTATTTTTGAATATGAAAATGTTCTTTGAATATGAAAATGTTCTTTGAATATGAAATGGATCTTTGAATATGAATAGTTGGTTTTTAAGTATGAAAAAAGGTCTTTGAATATGAATCGTATCTTTGAATATGAACAGTTGGTTTTTGAATATGAAAATAGTTTTTGAATATGAAAGGTATCTTTAAAAATAAACAATTGGTCGTTGGGTATTAAAGATTGAAAAGTCGCTCTGATTTTCTGATAACACGTTTTTTGAGATCTGCATATAAAAATGAAATGTTTTGTTTCTGCATACCGAACTTTCTGAAAAGGTTCATGTTTACATACTAGTATATGTTCTCTGCTTACTGAGTTGTTAATAACTTACCCCCTTTATCTTCACAATATTTTCAGATGATTTTAGATATTTCAGTTGAGGATCAAGAATATGGAGTATGGGTGAGATGAGTTAAGAATAATGGATTAGCATAGACGGTTTATATGAGTATTGAGGATTTTTATTCAGTAAGCCTGTTGTGTTCTGATGATGTGATTTCTTGGGAGGTTGATGTTTATATTAAAACTTTGTATTGTCTTAGAATAATTATATTGGAGTAATTGATGTGGATTAATAAGTATTTTGTGCGATAGAGAAAAATTGGAGTATGTACTATGTGGTTGGAAAATGACTTTTAAGTGACATGAGTTAACTCTCCGGACCTCTCCAGGAACGGGGCATTACACATCTGATCAAATTACACAATATTTCATTAATTAATATAGAATCAAGATTAAACTTGTTGATCCCCAGGCACATTTTTGTTTTGTAATTTTTTTTTTTTTTTGTGAATAAAGTATTTCTCTTAAACTAAAACTAATTCTCTAAACTTTTGAATTACTTCTATATATATATATACACACACACACACACTCCAAATATCCCAAAGAGTGCAAATTAATGCCAACATTTTAAGCCACACCGGCCCTCAGAAAAGACTAGCAAAAATTTGTATGACCTAAAAGCAAGAGACCTAATTACATGAAAGAGTTGATGGGATTATATACCTTAAAGAAGACAACAACTTAAGGAAAATGATTTGGCAGGTAACTGACCATATTATTAATGCGCGCAAGACTAGTAGCCTTAAAACAGAGATATATACTCAGATGATATAGACATCGGCATCTACGGCCAGGATTACTATTGCATATCAACTAAAACTTTGACCTTTGTATATATAACATGACAGCAAAGTCAAAGCATGCATCCGATCATCGTCATTAATTTCTACCATAATTAATACCAAATGATGAAAAAATGAAAGAGAGAGACGCCTCTTAATTATTAGTGTTCAATTATTAGACGATCATATATATATATATATATTATATGCATGCATTTCACTTGGAAGAACTAAAAAGTCAGATAATTAGTTATATGCTAATTATTAACCCTAGCTAGCTATAAGTTACATGTTTACTTCTCATAGAAGCTAATGACTGCTGCAAACTAAATTCAACAACTCACCGCCCCCACAAGTTCACATTTTTACTCTTCAAACTGCTATATTTAGATTAGGATTATAGCTAGGTATACATTTCAGAACTGGCAACTATAAAAGTCATAAGACAGACAACTAATAAGCAATCCTAAGTACTCTATTGTTTGCTTGATCCAACCCAAGCCATCCCCGTCAAGCCAAACCTACCAAACCTACATTCTCTTCTCTATTTCCTGATTCATAGAGCACAAAATTTTGAGAGAGGATTGTTCATATTGAAGCACCTCAGTCCACTGCACTCCAGTGCCCTGCACCTTAGCCTGCTGCAGAATCCGTTGCACAAAAACTCCAGTGCTCTGCACCTTAGTCTGCTGCACCTCAGCCTGCTGCAGAATCCGTTGCACAAAAACTCCAGTGCTCTGCACCTCAGTCTGCTGCACCTCAGCCTGCTGCAGAATCCGTTGCACAAAAAACAGCTCACATAGCTGTGCGCACCACCTACAACAGACAGCTCACACTACAACAATTTTGGCTTTTCCCGGCGTTTTTTCATGGGTCGCAACAGAAATCGACGGAAATACCCCGTTTGTTGCGTCGATTAGAGGTTTCGTCGAGTCCTAATAGCGCGAAGTAACTCCTAAAGCGTGGGTATAGAGTAACTTTTCTTTTCCGACGATATTTGTCTTTATTGCAGCGACATTGTTGCCGCAAGTATTTGTAGCTTATCGCGTCGGCTATTTCCTTCGGTAAAGATGATTAATTACGGCGACATTTTATAAAACGCCGCTACAAACCTGAAGGCATTTAACTCATTTTTTTTCCCGTGTCCAGTTCTCCTTGATCTGTTGCTTCCCACCATATCATCGCCTTCCCCCTGTTATTTCCCTCTCGATTTTTCCTTCCCAAATCGAAGACGGCTTCTAGCAATTCACAGATTGAATGGTTTGTTCCCCGAATCCGAAGGTAGGCGTAAGAAAATCTCGAGCCCTATTCTACTTTTTCATTGTCTCTGATCTGTAATGTCATTCCTAGGTTATGGAATATTTTCTCAAATTTCTTGTTCTTCTCGAGTTTAAAATCTTATCGGCGCTATATTCCTTCAAATATTGCAGCAGAAAATCTCAGTGATAGGATCCCACCATTGACGATGGAAAGCAGAGCTTGATTTGTAGGAGGAGCAACGGTTACGAATATGAACCCGAGATAAATGATTAAGGTATTTTGATGGAAATTTTCAAAATTTGAATTTTTTTAGACCCTATTTGTGATACTCTTGATGCATCCAATTTTACCCTGCATGGTGTCCATAATCACTTAGCATACATGGGTAGAGACCTGTTGTGAAACTGTTGTTATGTAATGAGGAAGGGATGGGTTTCTATCGATGGGTTGCTGTCGTTTTTTTCCCCCCCAGCAGATCAACTCTTACTTCTAAAAACCATCGTTTCTTAATTAGGAATAAGAGTAGAAGAACACTAAGTGTTTGGGAGAAAACAGAAAGGAAAATATCAATGAATATTAGGCTCTGTTTCTAATTCATTTCTCCTGCACAACGACCAAAAAAACATCCCTGGAAAATGTCTTCTCTCTTGTAGTGAGAGGCACGTACAAGGCAAGGCTAGTGCTATAATGGATGATTTGTTGTTCGTGTGAATATTCTGGTTGTTGGTGGTTGCGCATGACTGCTTGTGGCTGGACTCTGCTGTGTGTGCATCTTCATTCGTTTGATGTGCTGCATTCTCACGAGTTGCAGACTTTGCATTTGCATGGGCACCATGTATTATTTGAACAGCAAAGAGTAAAGTACATATTAGAAGAAGACGAATTAGCTTTTCTTTGAATAATTGGCTGGATTAGAATAAATAATAATTGGTTGGATTTGAATTAGCTTTTCCTTTTTTTTTTTTAGAGAGCACTTAGGCATTTCTTTTGTACAGTACTTAGGCTTTGCCTGTTCTTGATAATAAAGTTTCAGCTTATCAATTTAAAAAAAAAAAAAATTGGCTTAGTTGAATACAACCAGTATGGTACATTGTTCTCATAACATAACTTTTCTTAAAATGTATGAATTAAGATGGTATTGTGTATTGGTATGGATTAAGTTACTAAATAGAAATTTATTTACACAGTATTCTTCCCTCCTGCCACACATACACAACCTGGATGTGTAGTTTTGAAACACCATTCTGTAATCTGCTTTAGTTAGCCGTATGTGGGGATTACTGAGAGTGTGTTGGTACCCTGTAGTCTGTATTCTCTGCATCACGAATTTTATAGAGGGCATTATAAACCTTAGCTGATGATTGCAGCAGATGCTGAAAAATTTTGGGATTATGCTCTTAAGGGTCTTGGAGATCTTTAGGTTTCATTCTTTTTTTTTCTATTTTTTTTTGTTTTTTTTACTTTTTTCCTAAAAAAAAAAAGTATCCTACCTCTCTTTATTTATCATCTTATGGTTCTTTATGCCTGTTGACATGTACCAGACTTTGTGTGTGCTAGGGTGCCATAGAGTTGTATATGTGGAATGTTCTGCTCTCGAAACGAATTTAAGAACAATTGGGGACCCACTCTATCTTCTCCTAAGATAATGTTTTGCTTCTAGTTTACCCACAAAAAAAAAAAAAATTAGAATCTTCTTAGAGAGTCTTCTTGCTTCTTTTCTATTATAATAATGTTTATAATGCGGATATATTCACTGTGATCGTCAAAACAACTACCAATATTCTTTGTTGCCAGGGTTGAATACGTCATAAATGATAATTATTCCATCTCATATGAGTCGTGAACCTGAGAAGACTACCAATAGCTCGATTTTAGGCACGTAAATTAACAAGTCCCTAACCCACTGATGTTTAGATAGAGATAGAGGGAGAGGGAGAGGGGGAGAGAGAGAGAGAGAGAGAGTGGGTGAACATGATGACCTGTAAAAACACATAACTTTAAGTTTTGCACAGATAAATAGATATATTCTATTGTCCTATGAAAAATCTGAAGGGCCTGTTTATAGTTACATCATCCTTACATTATCTATGACATATATGGGTATATGGAGTTAAACCTTTGCTGCAGCAGGCTTATATTTCTGTTTGCATTTGTAGGCGTAGGCAACAAGGAGTTTCAACTCAATTTCGATAACGACAAATCTATAATCATCCTTGGCTGTAGATCATTACCCATCACCAGTTCTTGTCCAGTATAAGCAACAGTAGCCACATCATTTGAAGGCTAACTCCAGCTCAGTTCTAATCTGGTTTGGAATGCTTTCACTACATTTAGTTGAAACTTTATTCATATTACATGATTATCAAGTAATAATTTTGCTGTATGTTGTCTATTTTTTTTGCACTTGTTATTATCGGTTGGTTGTCTTGAATAGGTTGGTTGATACATTTTTTTTATATGATATTGCTTAATTAAGCATACAATTTTAACTGTACGTGTAATATTTTTGTCCCAAAAACATATATAATGGCTTTTCAGTGTGAATAAATATGTGGTCAGTTCATAAGCTAATTATGAACGTAATTAATTAATCCTATTTCCTGCATAACATGGGATATTTCCACTGTTCATGTACAAAGAAAAAGAGTCAATCGTGCCAGCAATCTCTGTGATGACCACTGATTTGATTAGATCAGTGGCGATAGCTGGCTTAGGCTGGCTAGCTACGGGTTAGCACACGTTCATTCACAATTTGCTTTCAAATTTTTTCAATTCATGTTACATTAATCATGATTGATTAATACTTATGCTTTTCCATGCATACTCTTTTATAAGTTTCTGTCTATATATATAGCTATACATATATGTACCTATATGCGCTATCAAAAAATATAGGTACATATATATATACTGTTGTACCTATATATAGTAGTACTGTATGTTTAACAACTCCCATTATACTGTGTCCTTGGTCTGATTTTGTACTGTCTCCTATTGAGGTTCGCCAAGCCACAAGCTACCTTTCATACAAGGGGGGTGTCTTCGCTGCACCAAGAAGACCAGCTGTTCTTCTCTTTCTTTCCTTTTTTTTTTCCCCCCCAACTATTTCAAAGGCTAATTTAAAAGATAAAGCAACCCATTCAAAATTTTGATTTTTGTAATGCAAAGATAACTACCTTATAAGAAAAGGCAAATGTGTTGACAGTAGACTGACAAAATGACAACTAGCTGTCATGCTAGCCCTGCTTCTTTCAAGGGAGTTTGCTTATTCCTTTGCCAATTGGTACTCTGCCCATGACTTCATCCTAAGGACGGGAAAAACACCCTGATTATGACTTCTTCTTATAAGATTTCTGTCTCCGTTACTTCTTTTTTTCTACTACTCGAAAGAATTTTACAAGAAGAATCTAATTGCTTGACCAAATAGAATATATGTATTTATTGTTTATTTCCCTTCAGTCTTGTGCTTGATCCAAGGTATTTTAGGTAGTTTCTTGTTCTTTTCCATAGGAATTGTGGATTTGTTCGGTTCCTTCCCATTCTCGAAAGCAGAGGCTCTTGTCCTCATAGTTCACATATTACCACTCATCTCTATTGTCAAATAACAACAATATTAGGAAGAAAAAACATTCAAGTTTGAGAAGTTTATTTTTGTCAAAGAAAATAGATCAAGGACCATGCGACTATTGCTTTGAACTGAAATAAATAGCACCTAATTTCAATGCTACCTAGTGAAGCCTATACTTGTTTATTTTATTTTCTGCAAGTAAAGGGCATATACCTTGCTGGATTAGATTGAATCTTTTACATGTGAAATTGTTGTGCAATGAAGTTAGCCAGTTGGAGATCAGCTTATATATTCTTCCTTTCATCTAATACATTTCAACCCTGCATTTATCCTGCGTTAAGTCAAAGTTCTCATACTAATATCCCCTGCATAATGCCTATATATATTCCCTTTGGCAGCACATCTTTTAGGAACCTCCCAAAATAAATAAAAGAATAAAATTATGAAAAAAATAACAAGCAAGTCTAGTAAATTTGATAACTATTCATTTAACGGTAATGCCCTAGATCTCCAAGAGGGAGCTGAGCCCTTTTTTTTAATGGGAAGAAGAACAAATTCAGGATAATAATAATAGTCTTTTAAGTAAATTTACTACCCCCTTGCCTAGGATAATACTTATCGTGATTAGCAGCCGATTAAACCATTGGTAATGTTAGTCCTTCCACATTTAATGCGTGCATGGTGCATACTTCATCAACCATTGAGTCTAGTTCTTTTTCAACCAACATGAATTAATGTTTAGATACAACCTGAGCCTAGATAGAGGACTTCTCTCATATCTTTTTGTGTAAATCATATATTTTGTTTTTTCACCTATTTTAAGGCCACTTAAATACCCTGACATGCATAGAATTCCGTGCGCATGCAGCCATTAATATACCCGTTTCCACAGCTCAAGAAACATAGAAATACCCCCCATGAGTCCCAATTGACAACTCTTGATCCCTTCTTTTCCCAATATCTGGAATAAATTTCCATTAGAACAATAATCCATTCCTGTCACTGCCAACTTCCCCTTAACCACCATATATAGCACTAGAAATATATAAGCTGATTGTTCCTTTATAATTGCTACCAGACCAATTTCCACATCTCTCCCACTCATGCAATAAGCTACCTTCAATGAGTTTACGGATCCATCTTTCTATATATATTGTCGTAAAACTGTTGCTGCATGTTAGAGCTCTCTGTTCTATGTGGCTTTACTATTCCAACTGGTCTGACAAGTTTTAATTTTGAACATAATTTGGCTACGTTAGAGGAATTATGTCGGTTAACTAATTATGTCAATGTATCATTCTTTCTAGATGGACAAAACTTGGATGAACTTGCCCAATCGACTTCGATCACCTGCTTATGCAGAAGGCGTTAACAATTTTCTTGACATGGCACGAAACCACGCCATGGGAAGTAATCGTATTCGGTGTCCATGCCGGATATGTTGTAATAATCTCTTCCTGCCTTGGAATACCGTAGAGAGTCACTTGTACATAAAAGGGATTGATCCGAACTACACTCAATGGATTTTCCATGGTGAGAAGGAAACACGCAATGTCAACAATGTCGATGACGAGTTTGATGTTAGTGATCACAACGAATACATTGATGACATTGACCATATGTTAGATGACATATGGGCTGGGACAAACATCGATGTTCCCCAAGGCAGCACTCCAATGCAAAGCCGGCCATCAGTACCTGCATCATCACCAGTGTTATCTTTCGACCAGCTATTAGAGGATGCCCGACGTCCACTTTTTGACGGCTGTACAAAATTCTCAAAACTGTCGTTCATTGTCAAATTATTACACATTAAAACAATTGGAGGTTGGTCAATAAAGTCATTTGACATGCTCCTTAACTTGTTGCGGTCTGCTTTTCCGGATGCTGAATTGCCCAACTCATATCAAGAGTCACGTTCATTGGAGCGAGGTTTGGGCTTCAAGTACAGTAAAATTCATGCATGCCCCAACAGCTGCATCTTATTCTGGAAGGAAAATTCAGCACTAAATGAATGCCCTACATGTAAGGCCTCGAGGTGGATGCCAACTGCCAATGGCACACGGGTGATCCCTCAACAGGTGTTGCGGCATTTTCCGTTAAAGCCAAGATTGCAGCGGCTTTTCTTGTCTACAAAGATAGCATCTGAAATGAGATGGCATAAAGAGCAACGAGTTATAGATGAGCATAATATGAGGCATCCCGCCGACTCTGAGACTTGGAAGACATTTGATACTGACCACGGTTGGTTCGCTAACGATGCTCGAAATGTTAGGCTCGGTTTGGCAAGTGACGGATTCAATCCCTTCAATAACATGGCTAAGCCTTACAGTAAATGGCCAGTGATCCTTGTCCCATATAACTTGCCGCCGTGGCTATGCATGAAAGATCAATTCTTTATGACATCCCTCATTATTCCTGGCCCAAAATCTTCGGGGAATGACATTGATGTTTATTTGCAGCCATTGCTAGATGAATTGCTTGAACTTTGGGAAAATGGGGTCCCTACGTATGATGCCTCCGCCAAGGAAACCTTCATGCTTCATGCCGCTCTATTGTGGACAATCAATGACTTTCCTGCGTATGGGAATCTTTCCGGCTGGTCAACAAAAGGCAAACTCGCATGTCCAAGCTGCAATGCCAATACAGATTGTCATTGGTTGAAGTATGGCCGAAAACACTGCTATATGGGACATCGGCGTTTCCTTCCACCAAACCACATTTGGCGGAAAAAAAAAGCCTTGTTCAACGGTAAAGAAGATCATCACCCGCCACCAAGGATGTTAGAAGGAGCAGATATTGTAAGTCAGCTGCAGATGCTTGGGAATGTCCCATTTGGAAAATCTCTTAGGAAGAGAAAGCGCACTGTTGAAAAGTTGAACTGGACAAAATGCAGCATATTCTTCAAGTTACCTTATTGGTCAAAATTATGTCTTCGACATAATTTGGATGTCATGCATATTGAGAAGAATATATCAGATAACATTTTTGGCACATTAATGAACATTCCTGGAAAAACAAAGGATAATATAAATGCTAGACGTGATCTTGAGTTCTTGGGATTCAGGAAGGAATTGCATTTGAAGCAATGCGGTCCAAAAATTACAATGCCTCATGCATCCTACACGTTACATGGAGATGAAAGGAAAACATTTTGTTCTTGGCTGGCCAATGTCAAATTTCCAGATGGGTTCGCTGCCAATATTGCACGTTGTGTTTCTATACGTGAGTGCAGAATCTCAGGGTTAAAAAGCCATGATTGCCATGTTTTCTTACAACGCTTACTCCCCATTGCTGTCAGCGGGTACTTAAGGAGTGATATTGCGCTAACGTTGACTGAGCTAAGCATTTTCTTTAAAGAGTTGTGCGCAAGAACATTAGATATCACTCGCCTATCCCAGCTTCAAAGGGATATTGTAATCATTCTATGCAAATTGGAGATGATATTCCCTCCATCCTTTTCCGATGTCATGGTTCACCTAGCTGTTCATTTACCTCGTGAGGCCATACTTGGGGGTCCAATACAATACAGGTGGATGTACCCATTTGAGAGGTATTTGGGCAAATTCAAGCGGTATGTCTCAAATAAAGCACGCCCAGAAGGTTCAATAGCGGAAGCATACATTCATACCGAATGCCTGACATTTTGCTCAATGTATCTTAATGATGTTGAGACGAGATTTAATCGACCGGACCGCAATATTGATGTGCAAGAGGAGCCAAATATGGATGGATTTTCAGTTTTTAACCAAAGACTACGCCCGTTGGGTATAGCTTCAAATGTTCGACTAGAAGATAAACTCTTTATCATAGCCTGCTGGTACGTGCTTAATAACTGCATCGAGATTGGACCCTACTTGGAGTAAGCATCCTCGTACATACCTATCATGTTTATGACTTTTCCTGGGGGCAACCAGCCATGTTGCATGTCCCATACGTAACATATTAATATTGATGGCATCCATTGTGTTCTGTGTGCAGGGAGCACTACTCGAAATGTCAGGTGAGTAACCCCACTTCTGTTGATCGCACACATCAAAATGAGTTCCCTTCGTGGTTCAAGAAACGTGTAAGTTAGATTGATGTCTCTTTACTTAGACATAATGCACATAAAGTGGCTACTATGCATATGGCAGCCCTACATGGTGATTAACGGCTCCATATTGTGTAGGTTCAAGACCAGCGAGCCATCAACCCACTTGATGTCTCCGCCGATCTATATGCGCTAGCTTGCGGTCCTGACAATTGGGTGGCATCGTATTCTGCTTGCATTATAAATGGGAAGAAGTTTCATACCAAGCAACGTGAATGTCGGCTGCGAACACAGAATTCGGGTGTGTTGGTAACTGGTGATGAACAGTCTAATAATGTCGACTTCTATGGTGTTATCAATGATGTTGTGGAGTTGCACTACATGGGAGGTCGTCGAGTGTACTTGTTCAGTTGTGATTGGTTTGATGTTGGTGATAAGAAACGGGGGGTACGAGTAGACGACCATATGACTAGTGTGAACATGGACCGGATTTGGTATAAGGACGAACCATTTGTATTGGCATGCCAAGCTTCCCAATGTTTTTACATTAAAGATTTAAAACTGAAGGGAAATTGGTATGTTGTCCAGAAGTTTACAAATAGGAATGTGTATGACATTCCTATTGTCAGGAGGGTGGTAGAAGACATTGATGGTCAAGCTACTGACGATGAAGCCTATCAAGAGGATGAATCATCATATGATTACGTGCCTATGCAATGTGATGATGTTCCTATCTCAACTCCACTAAGCAGGACTGATATAGAACCTATGCAAGTTGATGCTTGTGAAGTGCCAGTGACGGGTTCACAAGGCATAAGTTCAGCTACAGCATTAATGGATGATTTCCTAGCTTCATCTGATTCAGCAGATGCCTATGGGGATGGGGAATATTCTGATGAGGAAGACCTATCCACATATGAGGAGTCCGTCTCAGAATAGAAAGTCAGTTGGAATAATACTAAGAAGGTAAACACACTGTGAATGCCCCTTAAAATGGTATGTGGCCATTGCCCACACACCATTACTTCATTTGAAGTAAGTTGTAGATGTACCCATAGTTACTGCAAGAAGGCAAATATTGTAATCACATTACATTTGTCCTTAATGAGTTAACTAAACTATTGTCACTTGTTTTAACAGGTGTATGCTCCATGGGATGCTGCCATAACCGGTGTACTACAGTTCACAAAAACGTTCTCTTCTTACCCTTTCCAATTTTCCCTGGACAGTTTTTACACTCATTAAAGTATTCATGATAACAAGTCACTAACCTACTATTTCAATGTATGTGATGTTAATGCAGGTTAGAGGTTGGCCTACATGTTCCAAAGAGGAGGTGCTATTGTGGATTGAATACAATTAAGAATGGTAACTATTGAAGTTAGTAGAAGGTGTGTTGTAGTATAAACATTATACAGATTTCATACAGCAAAAATGCATATTAATTAGGACAGCTTTCAATAGGTCCATTAGAAGTGCTAAATATAGCATAAGAAGCTTAATTGGCACTGATATCCTATATAACTATCCTTATTCGAAGAATTAATACAGCAAAATCCATTTCCATTAGTGGCAACAAAAATTAATCCATACATATAGTTCTATATATAGCATAAGAAGCTTATGCTATATAGATATCCTAGATAACAATCCTCATTCGAAGAATTGGTACAGCAAAGTCCATGGCCATTAGTAGCAACAAAAATTAATCCATAGCTGGTCATTATATAGCAGAACCAGCTCAATTTTTAAGAAATCCCACATAACTTATATCATTTGAATAATTGATATAATTTGATCTCTTGATGGAAAATTAAGCTGGATTGAGATTTAATGCTTGTCTACTGTGGTATTAAGTGAGTTATTCAAATCTGGACAGTTTTGTCAACTGGATTACACTGGCCACCAAGGATGAGATTTAATGCTTAAGGTGCAACATTTGGTTCAAAAAATCAGCAGCCAACTGGTGCATTAGGTTATTATTGCACCAGCTTCATGTGATGATG
Organism: Pterocarya stenoptera; assembly: GCA_003123785.1. Classification (NCBI taxonomy): domain Eukaryota; kingdom Viridiplantae; phylum Streptophyta; class Magnoliopsida; order Fagales; family Juglandaceae; genus Pterocarya; species Pterocarya stenoptera. The sequence goes on from QEOT01009399.1 coordinate 507,004, forward strand.
TTAGCCATTTCCAGTCCCAAAAATAGAATGTAATTGATCTTCAACATGTAAGACTAAAAAATGGTTGTGTCATTGCACCATATATGAGCAACAAAGGGTTGTATATAGTCAAAATGGCTTGTATTCACACAAACATATTTTTTACTTAAATAGGGCATTGCTTCAAGGCCTGAAGAGAAGTGCTCCATCAATAGATGAATAAAATAGAGATTTATGTTAAAAATGGCACAATTACAATACATGGATTGAAAATGATAACTTATAACAGTTAAATGATAAATAACTCCAGCCCTAATGGAACTTACATGTAAATGATAGATAACTCCATGTAAATCACTTAACTGTACATTGTGTATAAGCATAAATAATATTTGCTTCAAACATTCCACCAACTTGAGATTTAATGCTTGTTTATTGTGGTATTAAGTGAGTTATTCAAATCTGGACAGTTTTGTCAACTGGATTACACTGGCCACCAGGGATGAGATTTAATGCTTAAGGTACAACATTTGGTTCAAAAAATCAGCAGCCAACTGGTGCATTAGGTTATTATTGCACCAGCTTCATGTGATGATGTTAGCCATTTCCAGTCCCAAAAATAGAATGTAATTGATCTTCAACATGTAAGACTAAAAAATGGTTGTGTCATTGCACCATATATGAGCAACAAAGGGTTGTATATAGTCAAAATGGCTTGTATTCACACAAACATATTTTTTACTCAAATATGGCATTGCTTCAAGGCCTGAAGAGAAGTGCTCCATCAATAGATGAATAAAATAGAGATTTATGTTAAAAATGGCACAATTACAATACATGGATTGAAAATGATAACTTATAACAGTTAAATGATAAATAACTCCAGCCCTAATGGAACTTACATGTAAATGATAGATAACTCCATGTAAATCACTTAACTGTACATTGTGTATAAGCATAAATAATATTTGCTTCAAACATTCCACCAACTTGAGATTTAATGCTTGTCTATTGTGGTATTAAGTGAGTTATTCAAATCTGGACAGTTTTGTCAACTGGATTACATTGGCCACCAGGGATGAGATTTAATGCTTAAGGTACAACATTTGGTTCCAAAAATCAGCAGCCAACTGGTGCATTAGGTTATTAATGCACCAGCTTCATGTGATGATGTTAGCCATTTCCAGTCCCAAAAATAGAATGTAATTGATCTTCAACATGTAAGAGTAAAAAATGGTTGTGTCATTGCCCCATATATGAGCAACAAAGGGTTGTATTTTTTCATAATATCTTGTATTCACACAAACATATTCGTGTCACAAATAGGGACATTGCTTCAAGGCCTGAAGATAATTGCTCTATTAATAGATGAATAAAATAGAGATTTATGTTAAAAATGGCACATTTATAATACATGGATTGAAAATGATAACTTATAACAGTTAAATGATGAATAACTCAAGCTGAATGGAACTTACAGCTATACATATAGATAACTCCATGTAAATCACTTAACTGTACGTTGTGAATAAATATAGGTTAGTGCTAGAAGCAAGGCAGTTGAATAAAAAACAGGTAGATACATGGACATGAAGTGTGTTAATAACCAATTTGACATGTGGACTGACTTAATACGAAAATTAGGGATGTATATGACTAGTTCCTACACTCAGACACTTGCAAAATACGAAAATGTGGCATCTTGGGGGAGGGAAAAAAATTGGCGCTGGAACTAGTCACATGTGGGCGGGAGTTTTACAAAAGGAAGGCAAAAGAAGGGGTAAAATAGTAAATGCATCAAGGGGAAATGACAATTGGCTGACATATAGCGTTTCTACAATTTCCCATTATTTCAGTCTTGGCATTCTCGTACAGCAAAGTTCCAGAGAAAAGAAAGGAGTGAACTGCATGCCCTGTCCTCCATCTTGCATCTACAGCCATCTTTTTAGTACGAGTAGACGGCACACAACATTTTCACCTCCTGCTGGCCATAGCTGGTGGTCACTAGGACAGCTTTCAATCAAGGTTGGTACAANTAGGTTGAGTGCTAGATGCAAGGCAGTTGAATAAAAAACAGGTAGATACATGGACATGAAGTGTGTTAATAACCATTTTGATATGTGGACTGACTTAATACGAAAGTTAGGGATGTATATGACTAGTTCCTACACTCAGACACTTGCAAAATACGAAAATGTGGCATCTTGGGGGAGGGAAAAAAATTGGCACTGGAACTAGTCATTTGTGGGCGGGAGTTTTACAAAAAGAAGGCAAAAGAAGGGGTAAAATAGTAAATGCATCAAGGGGAAATGACAATTGGCTGACATATAGCCTTTCTACAATTTCCCATTATTTCAGTCTTGGCATTCTCGTACAGCAAAGTTCCAGAGAAAACAAAGGAGTGAACTGCATGCCCTGTCCTCCATCTTGCATCTACAGCCATCTTTTTAGTACGAGTAGACGGCACACAACATTTTCACCTCCTGCTGGCCATAGCTGGTGGTCACTAGGACAACTTTCAATCAAGGTTGGTACAAGCCTTTCTGTGTGGTAGGTTTCTCCACTTTTCCAGGTATGTGTTGAACTGAACCCCTAAGAGCATTATCGACAGCACTGGAGGGGGAGTTGCTTATATGTTTTTCTATTTTTTCCCCTTTGCTTAACTGGGGGTGCATACATATGGAAGAAGATGGATAAAAAAACGTTTTTTTTTTTTTTGGGAGGGGGGGGGGGGGGGGGGTTA
>QEOT01009399.1:511702-578965 GCA_003123785.1 Pterocarya stenoptera
GACTTTATCTTGGATTGGGAGCTGGATAATCATCGATTGGCAGTTTCAAAACAGTTGCGAAAGAGATTTAATGCCTTCCACTACGAGTTGCATAAGAAGTACTTGGAATATGGCAGCCATGAAGAAGCGTTGGCGAAGGGGACTAGTTTGGTGGATGAAAGTGTATGGGTAAAGCTATGTGACAGATGGGGATCTGACGCCTTCAAGGTTAATGTCCATTGTCTTGCTTTTAGACTAAATACGATTAAGTCAACACCAAATTAGTTTTACAATTGATATGCACTGCATGCGTGGTTGTTATTGGCAGAAAATTTCCAGCCAAAATTCCAAGAACCGGAAGAAGCTTAATACCAATCACACTGCTGGGCGTAAATCATTTGTAAGGATCCTAGAGGAAAAGGTAATATTCTACTTTTGATGAACCATATGGTATTATGCGATCCTTAAAAAAATCCCTCATTAAAATTGGCTTGAACAAGTAAAAAATGGTTAGATTAAATTAATTTTAGAGTGGAAGGCGTTTACCTCGTAGACAACATTTATAAGCTGATTGATACATGTCCCACACTAACATGTAGAGGGCTGAACAAGCAAATTTGGTGGACTTTTACAAGGAAGTTCATTGGTCTAAGAAGATGGATAAATTTGTGATGCCTGCCACTGAAGAAATCCATGTGAGTCATGAAAAAATCAAATTTAGCCACTACTACTGCACTTGTTGATGGTCCTATCAGTTAGTATATAAAGTGATAACTGTCTAGACAGCACACTCATTAAAGCAAAATCCATTGTATATGTCCACGTGCAGAAATCCATGGTTGGGAAGATGGCTGAATTAGAACCTCCTGAACGTACTGAGGAGGCTGCAGTGACGGTTTTCAGGGAAGTACTTGGAACTAGACCAGGGTATGCACGAGGCCTTGGAGAGATGGTGATCCCTGAGCCTACAAGAGTCCGTGATCATGAACGGGAGAGGAATTACTTAGCTCTGGTGGCCAAACATAAGAAGGAAGCAGAGATGTACAAAACTAAACTAGACGAGATAACGACAAACATGGATAGAATGGTGGAAAGACAGAATGAGACTGACAAGTTGTTGAGGAGTTTTTTTGCCAATTTCCCTGACACCATTGAGTCTCGCAGGGAGACTCAGTGAGCTGGTTACAGTTTAGCATTGATAAAAGATGGGTTTTTTGAGTATTTTGGGTGCATTTTGGTAGCTTTTTGGTTGATGGGCAGTTAGGATATATATGGGTCTGATAACTAAATGTGTTTTTTGGTAGCTATCTTTTGAAGAATTAGTGGCTTTTGAGATATTAATCATGTGCTAGAAAGATAGCAGAAATCAGTTGCCTATAGTAGGAATCTGTGGATTTTTTGCAAATATAGAGGGGGGGAGGGGCAACACCATGTGGTATATTGGTAACGAGGTAAATACAAGAAATTGATCCACAACTTTTTCTGCACATATTTATTGTGACAGGAGGGATGCACCTTCACATGATGATGTTGTCATACAGGTACTACGCTAGGTCAGAATTGATATTATTTAGATACAACGACGGTAACAATCTTGACGTGGGAGGCAAGGCTTAAGGAAAACTGGTATTCTGCGATGGTCAGCACTTAAAGGTAATAATTATTCCCTTAGTTCCAGGTCACTTTTATGGGCTGCTGATAGCTAGTCTGGAATATATATAGAGCAGGGGATAAAATTATAAGATATAACTGCTTGCCTGATATAGAATTGTTATATATATATGAGTTTCCGTTTTGATTAGATTTCAAATCTCTTCCTTACTACATCAAATGGTTGGTTAAACTTTAAAACTGTTCATGTGTTATGGTTGGTGGCATATTAGCTGCAAATATACATCCCTCAAAAGCTAATACATTCAAGTGGAATGCAAAAGTTGAATCTTCTTAGAGATTTTGATGTCTGATCATCATGGTTTGTTTCGGATGGTTGGCTAGTTCACACTGGTTGTACAGTTTGTATGGGTATTTTTAAACGTTCTAGTACTGTGTTGTATAATGGAAAATCCTGCATGTGATATATTTAGATTTGTGACAGTAACTACTCTGCCAGAGGACTTTTATATATGTACCTATGGTCATGCTTGGGCTGTTTTGATACAAACTTGTCTTTAACATGCAAGTTTCTGGAGCAGATATTGCCTGGAAAAACAGTAGATGATGCATTTGTCATCTATAGCAAATACATGCAGCCTATTGTAGAGAATTGTATAAATATGTATAATGTCTGAGACTTAGGCTAAGCCTACTCTTGGGGTCATATTCATACACTAAAGTTAGCAACGGTGCTGGGATTTGTCTTAAAATGATACCGTTATGCATGACTGACCAGTTCATAAAGACCAGTTCATAAAGACCAGTTCATAAAGTTACAGTATATATATAGCCAATTTAAAACAATTCTTGTTATGAAAAGTTTAACAAGAATTAGAAAGAAGGATGACTCTAGCTCAACTAAATTGCAGCAGCAGTAGGGATTTAGAGTTGGCAAAATAATGGGACTGAGTAGGATATAATCTATAAATAAGCATAAACACTAGTTAAAAAGAAATAAAGTCAACAACCATATTAAAAAGCCACTTGTTAGAAAGCTATCTTCGTATATAGTTATATGAAATTTGATGTACTAATGCATGCCTCAGTTCTAATCTTGATGATCCACACTGTGACGAGTGGATCGATGCCTCACAGAGGAACAGACAAAACTTTATGTAATTTCTTAACAATTTGCNATTATATGAAATTTGATGTACTAATGCATGCCTCAGTTCTAATCTTGATGATCCACACTGTGACGAGTGGATCGATGCCTCACAGAGGAACATACAAAACTTTATGTAATTTCTTAACAATTTGCTGATCTGTTTGCAGGGTTTTTACAAGAAGCATGCCAGTCCCATGTTGGGTAAATGTTGGGCAAAGTACTATATATGCTGGATTTTGCTGGACAGTGGGTTTTGCTAGGGAGTAGCAGGTGTTGCTGCGAAGGGCATCTTTTAACTGAAAGAGATAGCTGCAGTTCATTGAGTCCTGTGTAAGACTGAAATAGGGTAACATATATATCTAATTGCTCAATGTAAACATCTTTGTACATGTTTAATTAGCCACTGCTTGCACAGGTGTATATGGTGTCTTAGGAAGTAAAAATTAGCTGATGATGTAAGTGACTTGGGGGGCCACCCAAACAGTGGTTTATTTACATGATGAATGAATTTCCACTTATCTGTTATAGCATGCAGATCGATGATGGTACTTAATTATTTGTAGACTACAGGTTGGTGTTGAGATGAGATATATATATATATACAGCATGGGTGTGCATATATAGCCATATACTTGATGAAATGTATTCTATTTATACTTGATGAAGATTGGGTTGTAATGGGAGGTACTTGTGTATGACAGAATTTGAATACAGAATTTGTTTAACTACCAAAATCCATATGTTTCCCAACTGTAATATGGGGTATTGGTTCCTATTATGTTCTCCAACAATTAGAATTACTTACTAGTAATTGTTTCCAATCCACAGATTTTATGCATGTCATCATGCTTATTTAAATAAGCATGAGTATTAATTTTGCAATCTATAGTTGTGCACAGAAAATGCAGCCAAGAGTAGCAGTAAGTTTATGTGCACAGAATTTATGTATTACTAGTAAGGTACCTATGCATGTGCTTCGCAGATGCACCAAGAAAAAATGACAAATTTTATTAAATGGACATAAATCGATTGCAGCGAATAGTTTTAGACGCAAATATCAATTCATCGTATGCCATTTTACCGTCAAAACAAGCAAATATCGCTGGAAATATTATCTATTGCGTCGAAACGCTGCCAGACGAAAATGCTGGGCCAACCAAATGCGTCGAATCTTATATCGCTCGGAAAACAGCTATTGCGGCGATATTATTAGTGCCGCAATTTCTATCCATGCGTGTGAAGTCCTGTTGCGTCGATAAAAAAATCGTCACTACATACATATTTCGGCGATAACCAACCGCCCGGAAAGGCAAATTAAAACGGGAGCAGCATTTGCGGCGATTAGTTCGTGATGAGAAACCTTATTAGCGGCGAAATATTGGAATTTGCAGCGATATAAATTCGCTGGGGAGTTCTACTTGCGGCGATTTTGGGCTTACACGGAAAAAGCTACGTCTATTAGCGGCGAAGTAGCACACGTAATGCGAAGGAAATATCCGTTGCAAATAACTTTTTCCAACCATCTCCACTGCGATCTGGGCAGTCAATTGCGGCGATAATGGCTATATTTCTGGCGCCTAAAAATCGCCGGAAAAGGGTACCTTTTGGCGTCCAACATTCAATTTCGCCGATTACTTCCAAAAAAAAGCAAACTATTCCGTCGAACCTGCGTCAAACGAAATTGCGACGGTAATAAGTATTCAGGGCGATTTTATAGGGCTTTAGCAACCAAAAATAACGCTGGAAAAAGTCTGTTCTGTTGTAGTGTCACAAACCTACACGCACAACCTATAACAGAATGATGATCCTCTACAGCCACCTGTCACTACATGAGTGGAACACATAGTGAAGACTGATATGTAATACACACTATATATAGATATCTTGATGTACATGAAACAGTAATGAGAATACAGATTTCCTTTGAGCATTGTTCTGTCATTATGGCAAACACCTTGCCTGCATTACACTCTTGTTAGTTTCAATATGGTATCTAGAGCCTGAGACTCACGTCCTTCCTTCCTCATGGCCGCTCTCGAAAATCCAGAAAACCCCTCTCTTTCGAATCCTCCCCCCCCCCCCCCCCCCCNAATTGTGCCTTTCCTCAAAGGTCATGATCTGTTTGGCCACGTTGATGGAACCTCTTATCCTCCCCGAGCCATTGTTGACGGCAAACCAAACCCAAAACATATGAGATGGGCCAAACAGGATCAACTTCTCATTTCTGCACTTAATTCCTCACTCTCCGAGTCGATTCTTGCACAAGTCTTGGACTGTACCACGTCCAAAGAAGTTTGGTCGACCCTCCAAAATCTTTTCCAAGCTCAATCCTCTGCTCATGTGCTGCACACTCAGTTCCAGCTTGCTACCCTGAAAAAAGGAACTGAATCTATGTCAGAATATTACAACAAAGCAAAAACCCTTGCCTCCTCCCTTAGTGCCGCAGGACGTACTCTCTCGAACCAGGAATTTTTGGTCTATCTTTTTGCCGGACTTGGGACAAACTATGAATCCATAGTCACTTCTCTAACTACCCGCCCCGATCCACTTTCATCCCATCAAGTTTATAGTTACCTACTTAATCATGAGGCTCGGTTATCTCATCAGAACAAATCTCTGCTCATGGGCTCTTCCCTCTCTGTTCACAATACTATGGCTCGTACGTCCTCTTTACTTGGGCCTCCTCCCAATGGTGGATGACATGGTGGTCGAGGGGGTCGTCGTGGCCGCTATGGTGGTCGCAATCCTGGTCGTGGTGGCTCTTCCCAGAATTACTTCAGCAATCGCAGTGAACCCCGTCCAATCTGCCAACTCTGTTACAAGCCGGGTCACATGGTGATCTCCTGCTATCACTGCTTCGACCATGCGTTCCAAGCTCCTGCACCATCCTCCTTGACAGCCAACTACACTCATATTCCACCTTCCGCACCTGCTCCTCCCAACTGGTTCCCTGTAACTGAGGCAACAAACCACTTCACCCCTGATCTCTCTACTCTCAACTTAGACTCTGTGTCATATCAAGGCTCTGATCAAGTCTCCCTCGGCGATGGGTCCTCCCTTCCTATTCAGAATGTTGGCTCAGCACAGTGGAACTCATCTTCCGGCAATTTTCTCTTAACTAATCTTCTCCATGTCCCTTTAATCTCTCGTAATTTGCTCTCTGTTAGGCAATTTTGCCATGATAACAACGTTTTCTTTGAATTTCACTCTACCTTTTTTCTTGTGAAGGATTCTCATTCCCAGGCAGTGCTCCTTCGAGGTCCAGTTAAGAACGGGCTCTACGTCTTGCCTCACCATTCCACTTTCCCAGCACCCACTACTTTTGCTCCTCAAGCTCATATAGGCACAAGAACTTCAACTCAGCTTTGGCACCAACAATTAGGACATCCCTCCCCTCGCATCACTCATCTGACCCTTCAACGGTTTCATCTTCCCACCTCGTCTAGCACTGGTTTTGCTCCGTGTTCTGCTTGCTCTCAGGCCAAGGCTCACACTCTTCCTCACCCACTGTCTCCCTCACGGTCCACTGGCCCATTTCAACTTCTTTTTTTTGATGTATGGGGTCCAGCCCCTGTTTTATCTACAATGGGTGGTCACTATTATTTATCAATATTAGATGACTTCTCTAAATATCTTTGACTTTTTCCTATGAATGCTAAGTCCGATGTCTCTCATATTATTGTTACATTTCTTCAATTTGTTCGTAACTCCTTTTCATGCAATGCTATTTTGGTTCAAACCGATGGGGGTGGGGAATTTCGCCCCCTTCAGTCCATTTTTCAATCTTATGGCATTAGTCATCGTATCACTTGTCCTCATTCCCATCCTTAAAATGGGAGTATAGAGAGACGACATCGACACATTGTTGAAACCGGGTTGTCGCTTCTCTCTCACGCTTTCATGCCATTAAAATATTGGGGGGAATCCTTTTTAACGGCCACATATTAAATTAATCGCATGCCCACCCCTATCCTACATCACAAATCTCCTTTTGAAATATTAATGGGTCATGCACCTGACTATCTCTTTCTACGAGTCTTTGGTTCCGCTTGTTGGCCCAATTTAAGGCCTTTCAATCGCCATAAACTCGACTTCCGCTCTCAATAATGTATTTTTATTGGCTATAGTCCTGACCACAAAGGCTATAAGTGCCTTCACCTTCCCTCGGGCCGGGTTTACATTTCTAGAGACGTCATTTTTAATGAACAATGCTTTCCTTTTGAGCCCAAGCCCACCACACCACCTTCCGTATCTTCTCCACAGCCCCTCCCTTTTATTCTTTCGGTTCCTGTGGCCCAATCTCCCAGCCCAGCTCACAATAACTCTAACCCAAGCCCCATAACCCAGCCAGATATACCATCCCCTTCCACTTCAAACTCTAGTCTCTCATCTCCCATCTCTGCCAACACAAACATCTCTCACCCGTCTGTGACTTCCTCGAGTATACCCTCCCTCTCCTTACCCACAAACACATCTCCACCGGCTACTCAATCTGCTTGGTCTCATCCCATGATCACGAGGTCTCGCACCAATACCCAGTGTCCTCGTGTGCGAACCGATGGCACGGTTTCGTGCCCTCCAAAACGGTCGTCCGCCTCTTTCACTTCGTCTCAGGTATCCTCCCTTCCCTCTTCTACTCCATGCGTGCCTGAAGAACCATCATCTTTTTTTGAAGCCAACAAACACTCCGCACGGCGCACTGCCATGTCTGAGGAATTTCGTGCACTACTACTTAATCAGACCTGGGAACTAGTCCCATTCAACTCTAACCTCAACATTCTAGGATCTAAATGGGTTCTGAAAACCAAGAGGAGATCTGATGGAACCCTTGAACGCCGTAAAGCACGGCTTGTGGCCAAGGGATTCCATCAGAAATCCGGCTTGGATTACACAGAAACCTATAGCCCTGTTATTAAGCCAGTTACCCTACGTCTCCTCCTTTCCATTGCAGTCACCTCAAACTGGTCTCTTCATCAGCTTGATGTGCAGAATGCGTTCTTACACGGAGACCTCGATGAAGCTGTGTTCATGCAACAACCACCTAGGTTCGTGAATCCCGACTACCCCTTTCATGTGTGTAAGTTAAAAAAATCACTCTACGGACTGAAACAAGCCCCACGGGCTTGGTTTGCAAAATTATCTGACAAATTAATTTCTCTAGGATTTATTGCATCTCGCTCTGATTCCTCTCTGTTTATGCTGAAAACTGGTTCTGATTGCATTTACATACTTGTTTATGTTGATGATTTGATAGTCACTGGTTCTAGCTCTAAAATTATCTCTGATTTCATTCATTCCTTAAGTACTTATTTTCCTGTTAAGGATCTGGGTATGCTTCATTATTTCTTAGGCATTCAAGTCACTCGAATTCCTCTGGACTTTATCTTTCTCAATCTAGATATATAACTGATCTCTTGCACCGCACCAATATGCACCTGTCCAAACCAGTCACTACCCCTATGTGCTCCTCGGTCAAACTTACATCTCTTGATGGTTGTACATTCGAAGATCCTCAGCTCTATCAAAGTGTTGTAGGTAGCTTACAATATCTCTCTTTTACCAGGCCTGATATATCCTTTGCAGTAAATAGAGTTTGCCAGTTCATGCACTGCCCGAGACTCTCTCACTGGCAGACTGTAAAAAGGATTCTTCGTTGCCTTCGACATACACCTCTTCTTGGCTTACATTTTTCTCCCACTTCCTCTTTCAAAATTTCTGTCTTTTCTGATGCCGATTGGGCTGGGTGCCTGGATGATCGCAAGTCTACTGGTGGTTTTTGGGTTTACTTTGGCAGCCATCTCATCTCTTGGGGCTCAAAAAAACAAGCCACCATTGCCTGGTCCTCAACTGAAGCTGAGTATAAATCTGTAGCAAATATAGTTTGAGAAATACTTTGGTTACAAAATTTAATACAAGAACTTGGTCTTTTTTTAACTCACCCCCCCACTTTGTGGTGTGACAACCTAGGAGCTACCTACTTATCTGTCAATCCTGTCCTTCACTCTCGGACCAAGCATGTAGAGCTTGATTTTTACTTTGTTCGAGAAAGAGTTGCAGCAAAGACACTGCAGGTATCTTTCATCTCTAGCAAAGAACAAATTGCTGACATTATGACCAAGCCTCTGTCCACTGCGCGCTTCCAGCTTCTACGATCAAGCCTCACTCTCAAATCAGTGGTGCTTGCATCGCGGGAGGGTATTGAAGCACCTCAGTCCACTGCACTCCAGTGCCCTGCACCTCAGCCTGCTGCAGAATCTGTTGCACAAAAAACAACTCACATAGCTGTGCGCACCACCTACAACAGACAGCTCACAAAGCTGCACGCACAACCTATAACAGAATGATGATCCTCTACAGCCACCTGTCACTACATGAGTGGAACACATAGTGAAGACTGATATGTAATACACACTATATATAGATATCTTGATGTACATGAAACAGTAATGAGAATACAGATTTCCTTTGAGCATTGTTCTGTCATTCTGGCAAACACCTTGCCTGCATTACACTCTTGTTAGTTTCAATAGTTCAATATATCATTAAGTTTTTAGCCTTGCGGTACCATATGTAAGGGAAGCAAATAACACCACATCTAGCAGCCAACAGGATAGGAGGAGAATGTGAGAGCTTTAAGTTATTCAGTGACTGATCATTCGGTAAGTTAAAACCAGTTTCAGGCTCTCAATAATTCAAAGTTTAAAAGTTATTATCAGGGTTTTTAATGCTGGAAGGAGAGAAAAACGACTTGCAGAAAAGTATTTTCATGTATGGGTGAATAGTAGGCAAGACATGCCCCCATAACCAGAACCTATTATCCAAAAAAACATAAATCTGGCGTGCCTTTACACTAGTTTATGTTTTCCACACTTTTTTATCGAGCCACTTAAGAATTAATTGCTTCCTTTTAAGCATCTCTTGTTAATACCCATGACAAACTAGAGCAATTCTCATTAATATTGGTATTTCCTCCATAATTGTGCATTAATCAAATGTTGTTAATAAACCCAAAAACATTAGATTTTACGTCTCCCCAAAGCATGTCATAATTATCCTAGATTCACCTTATTGAGTTGAGTAAATAGTCGATTACTAAGCTGCAAGGCCATTATAAGCATTACAACAATTTAGCTTAAATAAACTTTGTTACTTTAAATTTCGAACTATGGAGAACTTTATTTAGGGTTTATATCATTTCAAAACCCCTAAATATTTTGTAATAATTTCATGCCCTAGAACATGCAATCGATGCCTAAATCACATCAAAACCATGAGCCTACTTGTTGTAAAACAAGGCAAAACTCTGAGCTGGTTTCTTCTTGTCATTTTAATTACCCGTCTCTAATTAGGTCAGAAACCAAAATTAAAACGAAAATTAAAAAATAAAATAAACTTAAACTTAAGAAACAAAGTTTCTTACCAACAGTAATCAACTCCAACCGAGTGGAGGAGAGGACGGGCAGCAATGGCGAGTTGGATTACCCACTACTACTAGGCAGGAAGGTCTTGCTTGATGTCAAAAGGCAGTTTAGAACATCTCCAAAACTCAGACTTTTTGAACTGGAACCACTAAATCGTCATGCACGACGATGAGTGGGTTTTGCTTCCACTATGGCCAAATTTGTGGAGTCTCCGCTGTTAGTGGTGGATTTCAATGGAAGTGACAGTCGGGTAAGATGGTTTTTTGAGTGGGTTTTGCTTAATGTGCAGGTGTTGAGAAAATGGAGAAGAAGAAATTGGGAGGGAAGAAGGTGAAGTACTCGGGATTTGGGAGTGCACAGGAGAAATGTTACGGGTGAGGGAGGGAAATCTAAGTTTTGTGCGTTTTGGCGCCGTGTACATTAAAAGGGCAATTTCAGCGAAATTTCCCGTCGCAACAAGGTTTTCACCTTTCTCGGCGATTTTTTATGCTGCAATTGTACTTAAAATCGCTGCAAAATCTAAAAATATACTTCGTCGAATTTTTTACGCCGCAATTGTGATTAAAATCGCTGCGAAAAGTCCAACTAAAAAGTAGCGGTTTGGAAGCCGTGTCAACCAAAAAATCGTTGAGAATAATGATCTATTGCAGCGATTTTGTTCCTGGTCGACAAACAATAAATCATCGCAATAGCCTATATTTCTTGTAGTGAGAGTTCATATTTTGTATCTATCTCTATGCAACAATTATATATATTAAAAAAAAAAAAAAGTGCTTAATGCGAAAAATAGCATGCAGGTCCTATCATGAGTTGGCCACAGGTATAGATGTGATTAGAATTCGGAGGAATTGGCAAGGCTAGCAGTACAAGTGGGGTGGGTCAAGGGGCTGGGTGCAATTCATGGGGGCTACATGAATTAATACCAGCCAACCTTGACCCGGTCCTATGACCTGGCCACAGGTATAGATGTGATTAGAATTCGGAGGAATTGGCAAGGCTAGCAGTACAAGTGGGGTGGGTCAAGGGGCTGGGTGCAATTCATGGGGGCTACATGAATTAATACCAGCCAACCTTCACCCGGTCCTATGACCTGGCCACAGGTATAAATGTGATTAGAATTCGGAGGAATTGGCAAGGCTAGCAGTACAAGTGGGGTGGGTCAAGGGGCTGGGTGCAATGTATGGGGGCCGTTACATGAATTAATATGGTGACTCACACACACACATTAGTAGTCTAGCTAGTTTGTGAAAAATAAAATCATGTATGATATATATTACAATATAATGTTGGTGAGAAAATCATGAATATATATATATAGATGCACGTATGATATATATTTTCTTCGTTGATACATTCATTAAGCATTATTCCCGAAATTACGGGTGATCATATACCTGCAGTCAACCAACGAATGACGGGACTAATATCTGACTGCGTCAATGGCGGGGCCTACTTCTGAGAACATAAATTTGTATGTGCAACCTCAGTACTGTCCATGATTGACAGTATCTGCAACCTCAGTACTACTGTCCATGATCATGTATTTTGTAAAAAGGTTTCTGTTTCTCTTTCTGCACACGTTGCTTCAATTTCTTTTTCTCCGGTGTGGCACTTCACAGGACACCATAACTGTCAGTCAACCTGTTGCAGATGGTGATGTTTTGGTATCCCACGGAAAGACATATGCGCTTGGTTTCTTTAGTCCCGGCAAGTCCACCCACCGTTACGTCGGAATTTGGTATTACAGTGCTCCGGGACAGCCCAAGGTGTGGGTAGCAAACAGAGACAATCCAATTAACAACAGGTCTGGAGTTCTCTCAATCGATGTTCATGGAAACCTAGTACTCAGTGTCAAAGATAAGAGCCAACACATCTGGTCCACAGATATTGTTTCAAAATCAAAGAACAATATTAGTACCTGCATCGCTCAGCTCTTGGATTCAGGAAATCTAATCTTGACGCATGATGATGAAAGAAAGATGGCACTATGGCAAAGCTTTGACTATCCAACGGATACCTGGCTTCCAAACATGAAAATAGGGCTGGACCAAAGAACTGGCCTGAACCGGGTCCTGACATCTTGGAAGTCCAAAGACGACCCTGGAACTGGAAACTGGTCGGCAAAGATAGACAGCAATGGCTCTCCTCAGTTATTCTTGTACAAGGGTAAGGTTCCAAGGTGGCGTGCTGGTCATTGGAATGGCGGAGGATGGAGTGGAGTCCGGGTATTGCAGCATAACAGGCTCTTCAATATCAGTTTTGTGGACAACGAGAACGAGATGACAACTTTTTGGGGTGTCCTTTACCCAACACTGCTGTCAACAATAGTGGTAAACGAGTCTGGTTTAGTCCAACGGTTTGTGTACACGAAGGGAGCCAGTAAATGGGACATGCTTGCTGCGGCACCTTTTGACCAGTGTGACATTTACGGAAAGTGTGGTGCTTTTGGGAAATGCAATAAAGTTGGTAGTGGGTTCGAGTGCAGCTGTTTGCCAGGGTTTCAGAGAAATGCATCAGGCGGGTGCGTGAGGAAGCGTGGGGTGGCATCCATGTGCGGGAGCGGCGAAGGGTTTGTGAAGGTTGCCCATGTGAAGGTTCCGGATACTTCAGCAGCACGAGTTGAGACTGGTTTGAGTATCGAAGCGTGTAAGCAATTGTGCCTACAGAATTGTTCTTGCACGGCGTATGCAAGTGTGGCTGCGCGGGAGGAGGCGGGGGGCTGCACGAACTGGAATGGTGATCTGATTGATACAAGAGTGTATGGAGATGGTGGTGGCCAGAGTTTGTATGTACGTGTGGATGCGGTTGAGTTAGGTACGGTATTGATCAAATTTTCATCTGAATTCGGGAGGTCTTCGGCTTATTAAGGCGGCCTTCAAACTAGACAATAACTGAAAGAATTTCTTCTACATAATTAAAATTCCCTTTCTTTTTCAGGTCTATATCATTCAAGGAAGCCAGCAGCAGGGTTCTTTGCTAGTAAGAAAAGGCTGGCAATCACGGTGGTGGCCATGCTTGTCACTTCATTTCTCATTTTCGTCTTTGTGCTTTTTGTAATAAAGAGAAAGAGAAAGAGAAAAGGTACATCTTTTGTAACCATGCATGATTATTATCGTTTTCTTTTTCAATTATTATGCATGGATAAGATCAATTTAATTATAAACTAAGAACGATAGAATATTCCTTTGTTTTGTTCCTTTAAATTACTCAAACATTGTAGTAGCCATCTTTCGTAACCATGCATGATTGGACAGGGAGCGCCAACCAACCCATGTTGTTCAACGATGCCAATTCGATACCCTTTCAAGATTCTCCAAAACTTGATGAAAGAAGAGGAAAATCAGATTTACCATTTTTTGAACTAAGCACCGTTGTTGCTGCCACAGACAACTTCTCCCCTGCTAACATGCTTGGACAAGGTGGTTTTGGCCCAGTCTACAAGGTACACATTTCTATTATCACACTTTGATAAGTATTAACAGAAACTCTCGTAATGATATATCATATAAACTATTCAAGTCTTGTTTGTAAATGCAGGGTCAACTAACCAATGGACAGGAAATAGCCGTAAAAACACTCTCAAAAAGTTCAAGACAGGGCACAGAAGAATTTAAGAACGAAGTTATGCTAATAGCAAAACTGCAGCATAGGAATCTTGTTAGGCTTTTTGGTTGTAGTATTCATAAAGAAGAGAGGATGTTGATCTATGAATACATGCCAAACAAAAGCCTAGACTTTTTCATCTTTGGTATGGCTTCTCTTCAATAAGCAATCGCTTTTAGGTACCATTTGATTACTGCTTTGTAGAGAACATATGTGAAAGAATATTTTGGACATAAACACGAACATATGTTAAAACGCCCAATCTCAATCGTGTCCAAAAGATTCTAATGGTTTTGTTGCATTTGGATTGTAATATACTCTTTTGTAGAACTCTTTTCACTAGGCATTATTAATGGAAGTTTTCAATGTTTGGTAATTTAGACGAAATAAGAAGACAACTTTTGGACTGGAGGAAGCGATTCGAAATTATTGTTGGGATTGCTAGAGGAGTATTATATCTTCACCAAGATTCAAGACTGAAGATCATCCATAGGGATCTAAAAGCAAGCAATGTACTACTAGATGCAGCAATGACCCCAAAAATTTCAGATTTTGGTCTTGCTAGAATGTTTGGGGATGACCAAATTGAAGCAAATACAAATAGACCTGTTGGCACATAGTAACTCTCTCTCTCTCTCTCTCTCTCTCTCTCACACACACACACACACACACGCACGTGCGTGCATACACACACGTGTTAAAAGTAGAAGTTAACCGGACTATAAGCATCAGTATTTTCTTCTTATGGAATTTCAGTGGATACATGTCGCCAGAGTATGCAATGGAAGGATTATATTCTACAAAATCAGATGTCTTCAGCTATGGTGTCTTAACACTAGAGATAATCAGTGGCAAGAGAAACAACCATTTTTATGTCGGAAGCCCTTGCCTAAACTTGATTGGACATGTAAGCAAACTATATATATATATATATATATATTTCAGTAAAACTTCACCATTCATATATAGAAACTGACTTTAGGATATCACTCTTCTACTGCTCAAGGCATGGGACCTATGGACAGAAGGTAAAGCCCTGGATATAGTCGATTCTTCATTGGGTGATGAGGCATCATATCCTGCTTTTGAAGTTTTGAGATGTATTCAAATTGGGCTTTTATGCGTGCAAGAACAAGCTGCGGATCGACCAACCATGCTAGAAGTTGTGTTCATGCTGGGAAATGAAGCAAATGTTCCTTCTCCCAAGAAGCCTGCATTTATCAATAAAAGAATTATAGATTCTGGTCAGGATCCTGGAGCACCTGCTTCTCTAAACGACATTACCATTTCTGAGCTTGGAGCTCGATGAATGGCTGCTACCTCTTATCAATTAAGCTCTAGTAATTTAAATCCTTTCCAAATATGGGAAATGTTAATTTAAATATGGGAAATGTTCTTATTATTTTTCATCCACAGATTTTAAGATGTCGTACTTTTAATGATCTATAAATGTAAATCTTAAGTAATGTTTTATTTTATATGTTAATCCCTTCTTCAACGCTTTAAAATATATTTTAAATGGGATAAAGTTAAGAGTTAACTAGAATTTGAATTCAGAACCTCTATTTTGATATTTTATAATATCCCTATGTCAAAAGTTTAACCTGACATCAAGATAAATAATCTTTTTCTTGCATAAAACACGAACCATGTCCCATCTAATTAAGAGAAGATTCAGGTAATTCACGAAGCACTTAATTATAAAGATTGAGTTTTCTACTCTTCTCTTTTTTCTTGGGCTCAATATGCAAAGAAAAGCGGTCTTCTTCAGAATAAGGGGATGCTGGTGATTCTTGTGATTTTCGTTGCAGTAATGCTGCTTATTGTGTCTTCAATTGTGTATTGGTTCATAATGATGAAGATAAAGGGCAAGTAAACCATAATTTTTAAACCGGTTTCTTCGTTTCAAATATTTGTTTATTTTTAAGGCTGGTGAACATACTACCATGGCTAACTATTGAATCTGCTCGACCAAATAATCAAATATGGAAATGACAAATGATTTGTTCAAACTCGGGTGTTTAAGCTCTTTGAAACAATGTGGGACCATTAGAAAAAACCTGGCCACCTTTTTATAAGGTTTTACTTGTTTACAAAGAACTTGTACCAGATTATACACCCTAGATTTGTATCTCATAATAGAGCAGCTACAGAAGAGCTTAGTGATACACCAACTAACTCGAAGACACCATCACGCGATACGTCAGGGGATTCTTCATCCAGTCTATCAGGTGAGGTCCAGCATGATACTGCCCCACCTCAATCACTCATGGGGAATTCCTATACCCATTTGAAATTCGTGGCGTTGTCTCACAGGAATGGTGAACTCCATCTGGTCCCATGATAATTGAAGCATGCTACACTTACTCACATAGAAATACAGATATTCACACCGAGATTATAGTTTAGCAACAAACAACAAACACGTTCAAAGTCTCGAAAACAGGAAATGAACATAAGATAAACAAAATGATTAGAAACATATTTATCCATGTACAAAAAGGGGAAGGTTATAGCTAGAATATGCAAACGCCTCTTACATGCAACATCCACTCCACATTCTCAAGTACTGTCTTAGAAGCTAATCTAACTAACAATGTCGGGTTCATTAAATCATTATGCCACTCCTTCCTTGCTTCCTTAGGAAAGTTTGGCTATCAGACGTCCTCCAGACATGCTTCTGACTCTAGGTATGCTTGGATAGGAGTCCTTTAGCTTTGACTATTGTATTGCAGGATGGCACAAACAGACGACTAGGGCATGGTCCGCACTTCCCTATAGTCTGCATACTCATCAGTCCTTCCTTGAATGAGTGTCTTCCACATGGCGTTGGGCCATACCTCTGGTTTCAGATGATATGACTTCCCAAGTCATACTCCCTTAATAGACCCACTACGAATGTGATCCTTCAGATGGAGTGGGCTTCCCCATATAACACTGCCACTCTTTTGAACATTTTTCATGTAATTTTGGAAAGCTCCCATATTTGACATAGTCTGTCCTTGACCATTGCTCGCCTTAGGCAGGTAGCTCTTATCTCATTAGAGCCACCAACCTCTTCAACTGTTCATTCGCCTTCACAGTAGGTGAATTTTCTAGCTTATCTACCATAAGACGAGATGCTCATCTCCACCTCGCATTGGGAAGTGTCTGACGGGCATTTTACAAAGACCTTGCACACCCACGTATTGGACTAACTTGTTAGATCCCCACGTAAAACCGCCCCCAGAAGTGCCTCACATGTCCTAGCCATGTCAGGGACATACCCCTTGACCATGCCTTGGCCCGTGCCCTGTCACGCACGGGGCGCCCAACATGCCCATGGACCGGCCACATGCATGCCTTGGTCCGTGCCTTGACACGCACGGGGCGCCCAGCATGCACACCATGTGCACGCCCATGCGCGCTCCAGGCCACAGGCCCAGCGAGGTTAGTGGCGGTGCGTAGCCCAGCGCACAGCCAGGCATACGCACGCCCAGGTGCATTCCATTGTGCCGTGTGGCCCATGCGCACGCCCACCAGGCGCAAGCCCCTGTGCACGCCCATGCATGCGCCCCTACCCACAGTGCCCATGCCTGGGCCCGACTCCATGGCCCGCACGCCAGCGAGATTAGTGGCATGCCTTCCAGGCATGCCATCCAGCGCACGGCTCCAGCTCGTGCCTTGCGGAGCAGGCTAGTGGCATGCCCACCAAGCATGCCATCCAGTGCATGGCCCCAACCCATGCCCTGCAGCCTCAATGCCCAACCCACCTACCTGGGCCATGCAACACACACGCATCGTTCACTGCCTTGACCATCAGCAGGCCTTGCATGGCACCATGCCATGCTCACCAGTAGGCCTTTGCATGGCACCATGCCATGACCACCAGCAAGCCATGCCGTGCCCACCAACCATGGACCAGACCGCACCAGCCGAGAACCATGCACCATCCTAGCCCACCGATGGGCCAATGCATGCCATGGACCATCTTGGCCTTGGCCACCTATCTTATTGCTTTTATTATTTATTTTTAATTAATTAATTTCCAAGGGACCTTTTGGGGGTTTTCACTTTGTAATCCTTATATATAGGACCCTTAGTCATTTCATTTACATCTTTTGACAAGTTTCCTTTGTGGACGGCTTTGTTCTTGAGATCACTATCGGTGCTTAGCACTTGGGCTCTTTGGGGTGCAATTCGTGAGTCCCTAAGGAGAGAATCACACTTTGCAATTCGTGAATAAGTGTAATTCATCTTATCAATCTTATGAGTATTTTCCATTCATTATCTTGTCTTCCATTTCCTTTCCATTGATCTTGTTATTTCATGTGCATTGTTATTGCATTGCTCATCATTGTTCTTGTGAGTTTCTGCCAACAAGTATTGCCATTCATCCATTTGATCTTTTCCCCACTCATAATTTCGACCAACCCTTGTTTGCCCTACTTACCATATTCGGCCACTACCCCAAAATACTCTTCATCCATTCCACACTTACCCTAGCCGAAACCCTCTTGCCTTGTTAATTCAAATTCAAATTTCGGCCAACACTTGCCTTATTTGAATTTGTCTTAGCCGCCCACTCCACTTTCCATATTAGTGTTTCCATACTTGGAAACCCTAGTTGACCATATCAAACCCTTTGGTTGGCCATCACTATCCCAATTTGAATCCCAAAATTTTTGGAAACTTTCCTAAAATCTCTCAACAACCCAAATTCGGCCAACCCTAGCCGCCCATCACCATCTTCCAAACCCAAAACCTATCTTCCATCATCCAAACCCCAAACCTAACCCTAGGTGGCACCAACCCTAATCCACACTAGGCCGTGTGCCCCCTTCATCCCTTCTAGCCCTTGAACTTCATCACTTTTCCATCATTCCCTTACACCAAATCACCCTAAACACTTAACCTCACCATACCAAAATTGCCATCACCACCATTGTTGCGCCATACCCAAGCAAGAGAGGACTTGGCATTCGGTCAACACAAGGAGGACATAGGCATGGAGATCATAGTATTGAGGGACTTGACCGAGGTCCCTAACATTAATTGGTGCTTTCATTGAGAGGATTCTTGCTTGGTGTTTTTGAGAAGTTCTCACTTCTCCAAGAGGTAAACAACGCGTTAACTTAAAATTTTGTGATTGGATTGGGAGGGGTCCCTCGTTGGATCCCATTATTTTTATTGTTGTGATTGTTGAAACATACGAAGTTTCGGGGGTTGAGGTTGAGGATGAAGTAGTGTTCTTGAAGGGATCGACCACCCTTGAAGGTGGGGGATACACGGTTGGAACTTTGTGCAAGAGGGGTCGACCACCCTTGAAGGTGGGGGACCCAAGGTTGGACCTTAGAGCCGTGATCAAGCTCCACCAACCCAAGTGTCGTGTGCAAGCTCAGTTGCCAGTGATAGACCGTGATACAGTTGCAAGCAGTTGCAAGTTCGAGAACCATGAACCGAGGGGAGATTGAAACCGAGGAACAAGGTGGGTCCAAGCGAGGACGCGTTGAAGCTTTGGAGGGCATACCACAAGGCTTACTAATGTTCTTGGTGAGGTCACATCCACTTTGGCCGAACTAAGAATGGCCTTGAATGCCAATGCTCGAGAGACTGAAGAGAATAGGCATACCATGGACGCCATGAGACGTGACAATAATGCAAGTCTTGAGAGGCTTGAAAGGAGGTTGGCCGAACACAATGGCCAAAGAAAACCACCTAGTCTGAATGGACAAAGGCATGAAGTCATTGTTGATGGAGCCAAGACAAGTGTGGCAGGCTCCATGCATGATCCACCAAGGGCCGAATATAGGAGAGGAGGTCGTGTCGAGAACGATCAAGTGGCCATGGAGAGATGGATCTGAGATGAGGATCATCGTTCTAGAAGTCTAAGTATTTTAAGAGAACCTCAAGATGTGAGGTTTGAAGTGCCAAGATATGAGGAACATCAAGAGGCTGAGTATGAGTTTGGCCATGGTGGGCCGAATGGTCATGATGACTATGCTAATGGAAGACACTACAACCGTGATAGAGAAAGAGGCCATAGACATAGAAGACATGATGAAGATTACTATGAGGAGAGAAGAGGAAACCAGCCTAATGACCGGGGACCAAGGAGACCAAAGGTGGATTTCCCTAAGTTCAATGGGGGGATCCTTATGAGTGGTTGGACAAGGTAGACCACTACTTTCGTGTTTATGAAGTTCCAAGAGAAGAAAGAGTATCAACGGCTTGCTTCCATCTTGAAGGAAGGACAAGTAAACGGTGGCATTGGTTATGTGATCAATATGACAAGGAGAGGAAATGCCTAGGGTGGACGGCCTCTGAGAAGGAGTTTTTGATGCAATTCAGGCCTTCACCTATTGTTAACCATCATGGGCAACTTGTCAAGCTAAAAAAAAAGGGGAAGGTGCACCACTTTATTGATGAGTTTCGGCAACTCCAAACCTTGGTGAGGGGTTGGTCCGAAAAGGCACTAATTGGCACCTTTGTGGATGGTTTGAAATCTTAGCTAGCCAAGGAAATTAAATTGAAGCAACCAACAAGGCTTCAGGAAGTTATGAGGATGGCCGAGATTTTGGAGGAGAGCACTCACATTGAGAAGCGTCATTCCAAGGACATGGGGAGCAGATTCTCCAAACCTTTGCAAACCAAAACTCCTCGGAAAGGCAAGGAGGAAGTAGGGAGTGCATCAAAGCCAAAGCCATATGAAGTAAAAAAGTTATCTAGAGAAGAAGTTCAAGAGAGGATTAAGAAGGGACTTTGCTTCAATTGTGGTGACGAGTGGAGCAAAGAGCACAAGTGTAGGGCCGGTCAAGCATATGTGTTGCTTGAGGAAGATACCAGTGAAGAAGAGAAAGAAGATCATGAAGAATCAACTAGTGAAGAACCCGAGCATGTTGAGGCCTAATCTAGTGAATCACTAAAGGAGGCCGAATTGTCCTTGAATGCTATTTCGGGTGTACCAAGGCCCACATCCATGAGAGTGATGGCATGGGTGGGAAAGTTTGAGGTGACTCTCTTGGTGGATAGTGGATCCACAGACAATTTCATCAATGCCAATATTGTTAACAAAATTGGGTTGAAACCGTGCACTATTGAGCCCTTTGAAGTGAAGGTAGCAAATGGGAACAAGCTTAGATGTGAGGGGCTTGTTAAAGAGGTGAAGCTGAGCATTCAAGGTGTGAGAATTGCGGCCGACCTCCATGTGTTGGCACTAGTCGGTCTTGATGTGGTATTGGGAATTGCTTGGCTCAAGGGCCTTGGAAGGGTTATTCATGACTACCACAACATGACCATGGAATTCAAACTTGGGTCAAAGAAGAGAGTTTGGACAGCCTTGACCTCAAAAGAAGTAAAATCTTGTGAGGCCATGATGTTTGAGAAGTTGTGCAAGGGAGGTGCCCATTGTTTTGCTATCATGGTAGTCGATAAAGACTACTTGTGCAATGTTGAAAAGTTTGACAAAGATGGCCCCAAGGATGAGTTAGAGGGGCTGCCCAAAGAAGTAAGAGAGGTCTTGGAGAACCACAAAGGAGTTCTAGAGGTGCCTACTACATTGCCACCTTCTAGGCTCTTTGACCACCAAATTTTACTTGTTGATGAGAAGAGACCAATAAATGTTCCACCATACCGTTATGCCCATTTCCAAAAAGGGGAGATAGAGAGACAAGTGGATGACATGTTGAAGAATGGCTTGATAAGGCCAAGTACTAGTCCATTTTCTTCCCCGGAGTTACTTGTGAGGAAGAAAGATGGGACATGGAGGTTTTGCACGGACTATAGAGCTTTAAATGAAGCCACCGTGAAGGATAGATTTCCTATCCCCACGGTGGATGAGATGTTGGATGAACTCTATGGGGCAAGAGTCTTTTCTAAGCTTGACTTGAGAGCGGGCTACCATCAAATAAGAATGAAGGAAGAGGATGGACACAAGACAGCCTTTATAACCCACTCTGGGCACTTTGAGTATCTTGTGATGCCGTTTGGCTTGTGTAATGCTCCTTTCACTTTCCAAGCTGCAATGAATACTATTTTCAAGCCACTTTTGAGGAAGTTTGTGTTAGTATTTTTTGATGACATCTTGGAGTACTCCCAAGACTATTGAAGAGCACAAGAACCACTTGAGAATTGTTATGAAGATTTTGGAAGAGCATCATTTCTTTATAAAGGCTTCTAAATACGCCTTTATGGAAAATGAATTGGAGTACCTTGGTCACTTCATCTCGGGAGAGGGGGTGAAAGTGGATCAAAGAAAGATTGAGGCCATGGTTGATTGGCCACTACCAAAGGATGTTTCGGCCCTAAGGGGATTTTTGGGGTTGATTGGTTATTATAGGCGGTTTGTTAAAAATTATGGGCTTATTGCTAAGCCACTCACATCCTTGTTGAAGAAGGATAACTTTGAATGGAACCAAGAGGCAAGAGATGCCTTTGAGGAATTGAAGAGGGCTATGACCAAGACACCCGTGTTGGCTTTGCCAAACTTTGAGAGACCATTTAAAGTCTACACCGATGCTAGTGGGGAAGGTATTGGGGCGGATTTGGTCCAAGACAAGAGGCTCTTGGCTTTTATCTCCAAGGCTCTCGGCCCTATGAAGAATGCATGGAGTACTTATGGTAGGAAAATGCTTGTGGTTGTCCATGCGGTTAAAATGTGGCGGCCTTACTTATTGGGTCGCAAATTCACCATCATAATCGATCAACAAGCATTGAGGCATATGTTACAACAAAAGATTGTCACCCCGAACCAACAAAAAGTTCTTGTGAAGTTGCTTGGCTTTGAATATGACATCTTTTACCAATCGGGTAAAGAGAACAAAGTGACGGATGCTTTGAGTAGAAAAAAAAGGAAGTTCAACCTTGTGGCTAGTGCATGAAGAAGAAGAGTCTACGATGTGGGCCTTGAGTGGGGCCGAATGGATGAATTGGGATAAAATCCGGGAAGCTACCAAGATTGATGCTAGAGCCATAGAGATTTTTGAGCTTTTGGAAGCCCAAGGTGATGGTTTGGTTGGCTTCAAAGTGAGAGATGGTTTAATCTACTACAAGCATCATGTATATGTGCCGAATGTACCTAATTTGAGGAAGGAGATCCTAGACCACTTCCACGATAGCAAAGAAGGGGGCCATTCCGGTTGGTTGAGAACCTACATTAGAGTGAAGCACTTCTTCTATTGGGAAGGGATCAAGAAGGCCGTGAAGAAGCTTGTAGCCGAGTGTGATGTTGGTCAAAAATCTAAGTATGAGACAAGGCCTCCATCCGGGTTGTTACAACCACTTCCTATTCCTAATTTGATTTGGGAAGATTTGAGCATGGATTTTGTTGAAGGGCTTCCTATTAGTAGTGGTTTTGAGGTGATACTTGTGGTGGTTGATAGATTGAGCAAGTATGGCCATTTCATCCCACTTACTCATCTATACACGGCCAAGGCAGTCATTGATAATGTTGTGAAGCTTCATGGGTTGCCCAAAAGCATAGTCACGGATAGAGATAGAGTGTTTATGAGCATCTTTGGAAGGAGATGTTTGAGCTCCAAGGGAGCAAGTTGAAGGCTAGTTCATTATATCACCCATAAACCGATGGGCAAACGGAAGTGGTTAATAGAACACTTGAGCAATACTTGAGATGCTTTTGCCACGAAGAACAAAGAAGGTGGGGTTGGGGTGATTATTTAACTTGGGCCTAGTATTAGTATAACACCACATTTCATGCCTCCATACAACGAAACCCTTTTGAAGTTGTTTATGGAAGAACACCACCAATATTGGTGAACTATGAGAGAGGCACGGCAAAGAATGATGAAGTTGAGGAGGAGTTGGTGACTAGGGATGAAATTCTAGTTAAGGTAAAAAGAGAGCTTGCAAGAGCTCAACAAAGAATGAAAAGGTACGATGATGAGGGAAGGAGAATGGTTGCCTTTGAAGTTGGGGATTATGTGTACCTTAAGCTACAACCCTTTGGCCAAATGACATTGAGAAAGAAGCTTAACTTGAAGTTGGCCAAGAAGTACTATGGACCTTTTAAGGCGCTTGAGAAGTTCGGTGAATTAGCATATAGGTTGGAACTCCCTCCAACCTCTAAACTACACCCGGTGTTTCATATAACCATTCTTAAAAGGGGAGTTGGTGACCCTAGTCTCATTGTGGAAGAGCTACCCAAATTTGATGAAGAAGGGCATATGCTCTTGCAACCAAAAGAAGCTCTTAATTATAGGATTATTTCAAGGGGAAGGAAAGGGCAAGATGTGTGGCAAGTTTTGATTAAGTGGGGTAAAGCACCAAGGGAGGAGGCTACTTGGGAAGATTATGATGATATAAGGGAAAGATTTTCCAAATTTATCCTTGAGGGCAAGGATATACTTAAAGAGAGGGGGATTGTTAGACCCCCACGTAAAACTGCCCCCAGAAGTGCCGCACATGTCCTAGCCATGTCAGGGACATGCCCCTTGACCATGCCACTAGCATGCCTTGGCCCGTACCTTGTCACGCATGAGGCGCCTAGCATGCCCATGAACAGCCACATGCATGCCTTGGCCCGTGCCTTGACATGCACGGGGCCCCCAGCATGCAGGCCATGCGCGCGCTAGGCCACAAGCCCAGCAAGGTTAGTGGTTGTGCGTAGCCCAGCGCACGGCCAGGCATGCACACACCCATGTGCATGCCCAGGCGCATTCCATTGCCCCGCGTGGCCCTGCGCACTCACACATGCCGCATGGCCAAGCGCGTGCCCAGGTGCCACACAGCACTCATGTGCACGCACAGGTGCATGCCCCTGCGCATGCCCATGAGTGCGCCCCTACCTAGAGCATCCATGCTTACGCCCAGCCCCATGGCCCCCATGCTGCATGCCAGGAGGTTAGTGGCATGCCATCCAGTGCACAGCCCCAGCCCGTGCCTTGCAGAGCAAGCCAGTGGCATGCCCACCAGGCATGCAACACCCAGGCCACCTGCTTGGGCCATGCAGCACGGACGCATGGTTCACTGCCTTGACCACCAACAGGCCTTGCATGGCACCATGCCATGCGCATCAGCAGGCCTTTGCATGGCACCATGTCATGACCACCAGCAAGCCATGCCGTGCCCACCAACCATGGACCAGACCGCACCAATCGAGGACCATGCACCATCCTAACCCACCCATGGGCCAATGTATGCCATGGACCATCTTGGCCTTGGCCACCTATGTTTTTGCTTTTATTATTTAATTTTAATTAATTAATTGCCAAGGGACCTTTTGGGGGGTTTCCACTTTGTAATCCTTATATATAGGACCCTTAGTCATTTCATTTACATCTTTTGACAATTTTCCTTTGTGGACGGCTTTGTTCTTGAGATCACTATCGGTGCTTAGCAATTGGGCTCTTTGGAGTGCAATTCGTGAATCCCTAAGGAGAGAATCACACTTTGCAATTCGTGAATAAGTGTAATTCATCTTATCAATCTTATGAGTATTTTCCATTCATTATCTTGTCTTCCATTTCCTTTCCATTGATCTTGTTATTTCACGTGCATTGTTATTGCATTGCTCATCATTATTTTTGTGAGTTTCGGCCAACAAGTATTGCCATTCATCCATTTGATCTTTTCCCCACTCATAATTTCGACCAACCCTTGTTTGCCCTACTTACCATATTCGGCCGCTACCCCAAAATACCCTTCATCCATTCCACACTTACCCTAGCCGAAACCCTCTTGCCTTGTTAATTCAAATTCAAATTTCGGCCAACAGTTGCCTTATTTGAATTTGTCTTAGCCGCCCACTCTACTTTCCATATTAGTGTTTCCATACTTAGAAACCCTAGTTGACCATATCATTATCCCAATTTGAATTCCAAGATTTTTGGAAACTTTCCTAAAATCTCTCAACAACCCAAATTCGGCCAACCCTAACCGCCCATCACCATCTTCCAAACCCAAGAGATCAAGACGATTGTTCTTTTTTTTTTTTTTTTTTTTGAGTGACGGTTGAGATGGCTTAATAAGAAGAATGGAAATGTTGTCCATGAACGACGAAGATGACAAGAAGATCAGAGCCGCTGATCTCAAGAATGATATCTGGCCTGATCTGGGCTAACGTCGTAGCTAGGTGTGCATGATTGAGTTTCAATTAAGGTGGCATGTCCCTTAATTAGTCTTGGACTGTTTCAATTGAGCCACCAACGTAAACAGCGCGCTTAGCTTACTGGAGATGACAGGATTGTGTTAATTAAGATGGTGGTTTGAAGTTTATGTTTGGGGCTGGCGATGCATGGTTGATATCCATTGAGGCATAGATAAGAATTGGATAACTAATCTCTTACTATTTTCTTGCCTGCAAACATTATTTTATAACTAGAGAGTACTTAAATATAAGATGTTGACCCTTAAAATATTTAAGGTTGAATCCATATTATCTACGGACACCATTAAATACTGTGTGTTCATATATTTTATATATATCTCACCAATCATAATGGGCGAAAAATTGCAGTCCTATGAAATTTGGCCACAGGTATAAATGTGATCAGAATTCGTAGGAAAAATTGGTAAGGCTTGCAACTACAATTGGGATTGAAGAACGGGTCAAGGGTGTGCATGCAATAATGCAATATTAAAAAAAAAAAAGTCAAATTACCACGTTGCTAGCTAGCTAGTTCAGTTCCTTCTGCACTTGTTTGGTGTTGACGCGCGTGTCACCATTAAAAAAGGCAAGTCATACCGGCGTTGATTTGTCACTATTTGTAATAAATATATAGTCGACTCTTCATGAATTTGGAATAAACAGTGATGTGCAGAGTTGCGAGGTAAGTTGTAATCTGAATTACCAATTACATGAATTTTGTAAGACTCTTTTTCATATCGAAATTTGTACAAGTTAAGCATTGTCCCGCTTAATGATTACATAACCTATACATATCATTAACGATAAACTATACATGACATGCATGCAAGATATATAGAGATCTTTTGATTCGAAAAAAGAAATCTCTTTCCGTACATAAGTACTCTTCTTTACTTTAACTCAAGCATCGAACACGTGCATTTGGATTACATATTCTTATGGGCAGAATTCTGATATTTTCCTAAATTCTAGAATGGGCCAAGGGAAGTAGGTTGATACATTTATTAGCATCATTCAGACCAAAATTAACGGTGATCATATATACCTGCAGTCAACCCATGCATGCATCTAATATATATAAGACTGTGTCAAGAGTAATATTATCGTATAGTCGTAAAATGTACCGTATAATTGTTTTGAAAAAAAGTGAAATTTATTATTAATTTTTCTTTATATAAATCTTATATTTACTTACTTTTTTTTTTTTTTTTTTTTTAAGATTACACCACACTTACCTACTCTACTCTACGACAACAAATGTCATTTCTCAAACTCTATATAAATTCGATCACAAATGAAACAAGACACAATATATAATACTATGATTGACAGAATCTGCAACCTCAGTACTGTCCATGATCATGCATTTTGTAAAAAGGTGTTTGTTTCTCTTTCTGCATACGTTGCTTCGCAGCTTCCTTCTCCGGTGTGGCACTTCACTAGCCACCATAACTATCAGTCAACCTGTTATAGATGGTGAGGTTTTGGTATCCGACAGAGAGACCTTTGAGCTTGGTTTCTTTAGTCCCGACAAGTCCACCCACCGCTACGTCGGAATTTGGTATTACAGTGCTCCGGGACAGGCCAAGGTGTGGGTAGCAAACAGAGACAATCCTATTAACAACAGGTCTGGAGTTCTCTCAATCGATGTTCATGGAAACCTAATACTCAGTGTCAAAGATCAGAGCCAACACATCTGGTCCATAGATATTGTTTCAAAATCAAGAAACAATAGTGCTATCGCTCAGCTCTTGGATTCAGGAAATCAAATCTTGACCCATGATGATGGCAGAAAGATGGTACTATGGCAAAGCTTTGACTATCCAACGAATACCCTGCTTCCAAACATGAAAGTTGGGTTGGACCGAAGAACTGGCCTGAACCAGGTCCTAACATCTTGGAAGTCTTGGAAGTCGAAAGACGACCCTAGAACTGGAAATTGGTCGTATAAGATAGACAACAATGGCTCCCCTCAGTTCTTCTTGTACAAGGGTATAGTAAGGTTCCATGGTGGCGTAATGGTCACTGGAGTGGCGATGGATGGAGTGGAGTCCCGGGATTGCAGCGTAGTACCATCATCAATATCAGTTTTGTGGACAGCGAGAACGAGATTACCACTATATATCGTGCCTTCGACCCAACACAGCTGTCAGCATTAGAGCTAAACGAGTCTGGTCTCCTCGACTGGTCTATGTACAGGGAGGGAGACCGTCAATGGTTTCTGCTTAAACCGTCCTTACCTTCAGACCAGTGTGACACATACAAAAAGTGTGGTGCTTATGGGAAATGCAAGATCGTTGGTAATGGGTTCGAGTGCAGCTGTTTGCCTAGGTTTCAGAGAAAGGCATCAGGCGGGTGTGCGAGGAAGTGTGGGGCAGCATCTATGTGCTGGAGCGGCGATGGGTTTTTTAGGGTTCCCAATGTGAAGGTTCTGGATATTTCAGCCGCACGAGTTAAGACTAGTTTGAGTATGGAAGCTTGTAGGCAATTGTGCCTGCACGGCGTATGCAAGTGTGGATGCGTTGGAGGAAGCGGGGGGCTGCATCAACTGGAATGGTGATCTGATTGATACAAGAGTGTATGTGGATGGGAGCCAAAATTTGTACGTACGTGTGGATGCATTTGAGTTAGGTATTGATCAAATTTTTAAACTTTAGACTTCATGTGTTTTTCTTTCTTCGGCTTAAGGCCATTAAGCTAGACAAGAACTTGAAGAAATTATTTTCCATAATTTCAGGTCTTTCCCTTGCAAGGAAGCCAGAAGGGTTCTTTGCAAGTAAGAAAAGGTTGGCAATCACGGTGGTGTGCACGCTTGTTACTTCATTTCTCATTTTCCTCTTTGTGCATTTGGTACAGACAAAGAGAAACGGAACCTGACTTTTTGCAATTTTGTTTTTTTATCTCAAGATGCATCTTTGTAATTATAATCAATTATTATATGCATGGTCATGATCAATTTATAAACTAAGAACGATAGAATATTCCTCTGTTTTGTTCCTTTAATTACTCAACATTGTAGTAGCCATCTTTTTTAACCATGCATGATAGGACAGGGATGGCCAAACAACCTATGTTGTTCAGCGATGCCAGTTCGTTAACCTTTCAAGATTCTCCAAAACTTGATGAAATAAGAGGAAAACCAGATTTAGCACTTTTTGAACTAAGCACCGTTGTTGCTGCCACAAACAACTTCTCCCCAGCTAATAGGCTTGGACAGGGTGGTTTTGGCCCAGTCTACAAGGTACACATCTCTCATTTGTAGAGTTAGGACTCGAATTCAAAACTTCTACTTTTAGTACATGTTGAATCACCACTTGTTCCTCGATAGGAAGAGATTAATTGAATTATTTAAACTATTAATTTGACACACTGCAAATCGTATACACATGGCATAAGTTTGAGGTGGATAAGCTAGTATCATACTTTGATAAGTATTAACTGAAACTCTCATAATGATATCATAATCAATTCAAGTCTTGTTTGTAATCACAGGGTCAA
Source organism: Pterocarya stenoptera (assembly GCA_003123785.1). Classification (NCBI taxonomy): domain Eukaryota; kingdom Viridiplantae; phylum Streptophyta; class Magnoliopsida; order Fagales; family Juglandaceae; genus Pterocarya; species Pterocarya stenoptera. The sequence goes on from QEOT01009399.1 coordinate 541,047, forward strand.
CTAGCCAATGGACACGAAATAGCTGTAAAAACACTCTCAAAAAGTTCAAGACAGGGCACTGAAGAATTTAAGAACGAAGTTATGCTAATAGCAAAGCTGCAGCATAGGAATCTTGTTAGGCTTTTTGGTTGTTGTATTCATAAAGAAGAGAGGATGTTGATCTATGAATACATGCCAAATAAAAGCCTAGACTTTTTCATCTTTGGTATGACTTCTCTTCAATAAGCAATAGCTTTTAAGTACCATTTGATTATTACTTTGTAGAGAAGATATGTGAAAGAATATTTTGAAGATATACATGAAGAATTAAGGTGGATCAATCTTAAAAACCCAAACCTTAATCATGTCCAATGTCAGGGGACTACATCTTTTGTACAATATTGACTTGGAAAGATTCTAATGGTTTTGTTGCACTAGAACTTATACTCTTGTATAGAGCTCTTTTCACTATGATAATATTGGCAGTTCTCAATGTTTGGTTCAGACGAAATAAGAAGAAAACTATTAGATTGGAGGAAGCGATTTGAAATTTTGTTGGGATTGCTAGAGGAGTCTCATATCTTCACCAAGATTCTAGACTGAAGATCATCCATAGGGATCTAGAAGCTAGCAATGTATTGCTAGATGCAACAATGAACCCAAAAATCTCAGATTTTGGTCTAGATAGAATGTTTGGGGATGACCAAATTGAAGCAAATACAAATAGACCTGTTGGCACATAGTAACTCTCTCTTTCTCTCTCTCTCTCTCTCTCTCACACACACACACACACACATAAGTGCTAAAGGTAGATGATAATGGACTATAAGCATTAGTATTTTCGTTTTATGGAATTGCAGTGGATACATGTCACCAGAGTATGCAATGGAAGGATTATATTCTACAAAATCAGATGTCTTCAACAATGGTGTCTTAGCACTAGAGATAATCAGTGGCAAGAGAAATAAACATTTTCATGTTGGAAGTCCTGGCCTAAACTTGATTGAACAAGTAAGCAAACTATATATACATGCATATACATATACATATATATATATTCTTGATCAGTTTTCTATAGTGAAACTTCACCATTAATAGAAACTGACTTTAGGATATCACTCTTCTACCACTCCAGGCATGGGACCTATGGACAGAAGGCCAAGCCCTGGACATTTGCGATTTTTCATTGAGTGATGAGGCATCGTATCCTAGTCATGAAGTTTTGAGATGTATTCAAATTGGGCTTTTATGCATGCAAGAACAAGCGGCGGATCAGCCAACCATGCTAGAAATTGTGTTCATGCTGGGACATGAAGCAAATGTCCCTTCTCCCAACAAGCCAGCATTTATCAATGGAAGAATTATAGATTCTCCCAACAAGCCAACATTTATCAATGGAAGAATTATAGACTCTCTAAACGACGATACCATTTCTGTGCTTGAAGCTCGATGAGTATCTCACACTACCTCTCATCAATTAAGCTCTAGTATTTTATATCCTTTCAAATATAGGAAATGTTCTTTTTTCATGTACGAATTTTAAGAAGTACTGCTTTTAATAATCTATAATTGTAAATCTTAAGTAATGTTTTATTTTATACTTTAAAACTCCCTCTACCTAAATAGCTCCAACACTGTTATTTATTTCCAATGAAATAAAGTGAACAGTCAGAGTTAGAATTCAAAACCCCTACTTTGATATTTTATTAAATCACCACTGTTGCAAAAGTTTAAGCTAATATGAAGAATTAGTTTCTTTGGTTTATTCTATACCATAACAAAAACTAAAATTCTTAGAGATCAAATTGGTGGTCTGAAGGTAAATGTGATGTGTATTGGAATTAGATTTAAGCGAATCTAAGGCATTCGGCTAATCTATTGGTGGAGTAGTAAATTTTCGATATTGTGCCTAGGCCATCATAAAATCGAGGCATCATGATGGACTATTTTGTATCAGTTATATGGAGATATAATTTGGGCTTTAGAATTTTATTAGCTAGTATGGTTTGGTATGGGTATTAAATACTAATATGTTAGTGTAATTTTTTGGATTAGGTCAAGGCTCCTGTTCGAGTTCAAAGTTTAGATAGTATAGTACTAAAGTCAAGTAAATGGTACTCCTATACTAGACTTTGCCTAAAATTGACTAAGGTAAATTTAGTGAAAACTTGCATATTTTGTTGTGAAAATCGCCTCAATTATTTTCTACTCTAGTTTTATATAAGAAATCTAGAAATATCACATTTTACTATGAATGGTGTAGACATGAGTAAAGTTTTGTACTCTGTTTCTCTACTGCATGAAATATGAATATGAAGTCTAAAATGTTTATTTGTTTATATTGTATCTATCTGCTCAGTACTCTGTTATGATATGATATTGCATGCGAAAATCCTGAGGCATACAACTATGTTTTGCTTTGATTTATGGCCTCGCCACATGACATAATAGTGGCCTCTAGCCCCGGCACAAGACATAATAGTGGCCTCTAATCCCGCCATAGGACATAATAGTGGTCTATGGCCCTGCCACGAGATATAATAGTGGCGTTCAACTTTGTTGCGAGATACAATAGTGGCCTCTGGCCACACCCTGGGATAGAATAGTCGCCTCAATTCTGAGTGCAAGCATTTCCAGGATAAAGTGGTTTATGTTCTACTTGGCTATCTACATAATGCACAACCCTATCACGGGGTTAAACATGGCCTCTAGTTTGAGTGCATCACCATGGTGACAAAACAGTGATATGTTCTGCTTGGCACAGACATGAACAACCTTGCCATGGGGTAAACATGGCCTCTACTTCTGTTTCTGATGTTGTTTCAGTTATGCTCATGCCTATGGTCACACGCACCCAAAAATCATTTCTCACATCAAAACTCAGTTTTCAAATACACATGAACATGTATGCAATTATGCGAAAACCCAGGTTTCATTTACAAACATGAACATGCGTGCAATTATGCAATGTACAAGACACGACACAAATATCCAACATCCAACAAATCCCTACATAATCCAATCACACAACAACTCCTCCTCCAATCCAACCAACCCCTTACTCCTCGGACTCAATCCGGTACAACCAACCAAATCACAGTAAATATGAGTTAGCGCAAAAATACATTTAAATCTCAAAAGTTCTTTGAAAAAAATACTTACAGTGCTATAATATAATTTTTGAAGGATCACGAAGGTACTACAAGTGGCGACACAGCCATGTAACAGTGTATTTTGGACTATGGCCGTGGGTCTCAAAATGGAAATTTTGAAGGGGAGCTATGGGAGGCTTGGGTTGGTTATGGAGGGGCTCATGGAGGTCAGTAGAGTTGATGGTGGTGGCTAGTGGCTGTGGGTGGTGGCGCACGGAGGAGATCAGCCAACTTTGAGGAAAAGAGGCCGTAGGCGAGTGAGAGAGAGTGTGGTGGCTATGGGTCACGGTGGGGCATGAGATTGGATAGGAGAGGTCACCGGTGAGTTGGGAATCTGTTGGTGGCGGTGCGGTGGCTAGGCGATGGTGGACGGCGGCGGAAAGGGGAGAAAACCGTGGGGTTTGGTGAGCTTCGTGGGAGCGAACGGCGGTGAGTTAGGGGCTGAGCTTGGTCGGGGATGATGGCCAGCAGGAGGGGAAGCTGTGGTGGTGGTGGTGGCGTCGTTGGGCGGCGCACGGCGGCGCAAAAAATGCACAACCAGAATGGGTTCTACACGGCCAGTGAGGAGAGAGAGAGAGAGTGGGGAAGGGAGGCTGGGGTGGGAGAGGTCGCTGGAGGGTGGTGGAGCTGGTAGGCTGGGCGGTGAGGTCCGGTGGTGGCGCGCGGCGAAACTGGGTGGAGAGAACTGAAACAAGGGAGGGGGTCGCACGGGCTGGGAGGCATGGGAGGAAGAAAGAAAAAAAAAGAAAGAAAAAGAAAGAAGAAGAAAAAGAAGAAAGGGAAAAAGAAAAAAGAGGAAAAAAAAAAGAAGAGAAAAAAATGAGATCCAGTCTTTTCATCTTGGGTTTCAAACTGATCCAATGAAAATGATTTCAAAACGGCAATTTAAATAAAACTAATTTAAACACAGTGACTTGTTAAAATAAAATAACAAAATCCATCAATAAACTAATTTAAAATAATGAGCATTTTAAATAATGAACAATACTTAATAACAAGGAAACACATTGAATTAAATTTTTCAGTTAAAAGTCGTAAAGTAATACCACGAAAATCATCTAAAATTTTAAACAAGAAAGTCCTTACTCCTAATAAATGCAATAATTACTTAGTCAAAGTACACGTAAATACGGGGTTTAACAAGTTATTGGAAAATTATTTTTCAGGATATTTGTTATTATACATTTGAGTACTATGTTTAGACAATGACGCATTATTTGAGACCTTGTGGAGTTTTTTTTTTTGTATGTGGAAATGGTTTCCCGTCCTTGTTATAGAGCCTAGCGCTTTTATTGTTTGGAGTCTATGCTTGTATTGTTGGAAACCTGAATTTTAAGTGACAAGAACTAACTCCCTGACCCTCAGGGTACGATGCGTTGCAATTGCTATCAAAACCTAGGCTTTAGATTCCACAGACTTTATGGAATGACTTTTTGGAGATTTGTGGTGTTTGGCTTTGCTGACTATAGGAAATTATTAGTGTGACATTTGATGATTTAGATGTTGTGGACTTTAAAAATGATGTTGATGGTGTCTATGATTTTAGATTTTGCAGACTTCATGAAAGGATTTTGGATAAGGTTTAAGGTTTTAGATTCTATGGATTTTAGCTTATCAGAGAAACTGATGCGAGAGCAGTCCTTATTACCTAGCCCCACTTAAAGGAGATCTTCTTCGAACACTTCTTTCCAAAATCAGTTAGAGATGCTAGAGCCAAGGATCAAGTTTGTCAACTTGGTTCAGGGGACTATGGCTGTGCCTCAATATGTTGCCAGATTTATGGAATTGTCGCATTTTGCTAGTTAATTGATCCCTGCTGAAGAGAAGAAAGCTCAAAATTTTGAAGAGAGTTTGAATTACAGAATATACAAACGAATGGTGGGCTTTTAAATCCAAAGTTTCCCAAAACTAGTTGACAAGGCAACATCGTTTGAGTAAAGCCTCAGTGGAATAGCCAACCTTCAAGATCAAAGGAAGAGGTCTATACCTTAGGGGTCTCACTTTATAAAGGATCAAGGACCATCGAGGAAAAGGAATGAAGGGAATAGTTCAGGCCAAAGACAAGTGCATGACAATCAACGGAATAGCCCCTGCAAGTCATGCAATCTAGTTCCCTTTGGGGATTGCATAAGGGAAGCTGGATGATATTTTCAATGTGGTAAACATAGTCACCTCATTAGATATTTTCCAAGGTAATCATATGGTAGTATGGACCCCAACCCACCTTAGAGGATTGATCCAGCGACACAAGGCAAGAATCAAAGCAATACAGTTCCAACCCGAGTTTATGCACTAACCTCTAGAGAGACTAAGGTCAATAATGACGTGGTTACAGGTACATTCCTCTTCTCTCCAAATAGTGTTTTTGACTCTAGGGCTACTCATTTCTTTAATTTAAAGGATTTTGCTAAATTATGTGCCTAAAAAGCTTAAGTGTTGTGTAACAGTTTGACGATATCAACCCCAATGGAGAACACATTTGTATGTAGTAAGGTTTTTATGGGTATCCAATCTTCACTAAAGTGGAAGCTGATGCTAAACATTGGGAAATGGTTTTCTTTTCTTTCAGAGTGCGTAGCGGAAGCACGGTTGTTAGTAATATGATGATTTAGAGTAGATCACATGAACAAATATATGGTGGATTGTTCAGCCTGCAGTATGAATTTATGGTCACTAATGGATAACATTTGAAGAGATGGGTGGGTGACCAAAGTGTAGAATGGAGTGCAGACGTAGATGTCGAAGCTAAGGCATTAATTGTGGATGGCTCAATAAAAAATGTGAAGCTGCTATTTAAGGAATTGGTCTTGATCATATAAGAAGAACTTGTGGAACTAGATGTGGAGATCCTTATAACCTAGCAAATCCCGAGGACAAAATTTTTATAACAGGGGAGGATTGTAATCACCCAGCCATGGGTCTAGGCCTAATTACGTCAAAAACTCAATTTTTTTTTCTTTTTCTTCTTCCCATCACCTACCTACAACGCCTCACTCTCCATCAAATGCTCCCATCTTAGTCTCCATATCTCCCTTCCTCTCCCTTTTGCCAAGTCACTGCCCTCTAGACTAAGCCATTGTTGGTAGTACTTTGGCCCTTTACGTCTCTTTTCCTTTCCTCCAGCCACCATTGTCTTTCCCCTCGTCGATTTCAACACCACCCTGGTGAGTCCTCCACCCATATCTCCCTCTATCTCTAACTCTCTGCCGGCACCTCCAATTAGAACCTCCCCAGTGCGCAACAAAGGCCACTGAATGCCACCAAAATGCTCTCTCTCTGTTTCTCTCTTCCCATCATGAGTGTCACCCCCTGCACCCTAAGCACCTTTTCACTCCCTCAGCCACCCTAAGGCTCTTGCTTCTTTTCCTTCTCTGTGCACGAAACTGCAAACCACAATGACTCCATTGGACCACCGTTGCTGTCGTCCCCTACGCTGCAACACCACTGTCGCTAAGTCTCTCTCTCTCTCTCTCTCTCTCTCTCTCTCTCTCTCTCTCTCTCCCCTTGTCCATCTATTACTCTCTCAATTTGGATGTTCTATTACATGGTCCAAAACATTGCCTAACCACCGCTAGTAATCCCACTCCGTTCAACTACAACAAACCTCCGATGCACACGTTGGTACGTGTCAACTAGAAGTTTGAGAAGTTTGGATTATCTTTGTTTGTAGTTTTTCATGGAATTTGTGGATTTTATGATCTCATGGTTGGTTGATGTTGCAGGGTCTCCATTTGTAATGTCGTGGATAGAGGATGGGATGGTGGTAAAAGTGTGGACATGTGGTTTTGATATGCTGGGGGTATGAATGTAAATGTGATGTGTGATTGAACGGGATTTTAGGGAATATAAGGAGGTTGGGCTAATCTATGGGTGGAGTAGTGAATTTTGGATGTTGTGCTTAGCCAACCAATGCACCATGATGGACTATTTTGTATGAGTTATATGGAGCTATAGTTCGAGCTTTTGAATTTTATTAGCTAGTATTTTTCGGTGTGGGTATGAAACATTAATATGTTAATGGAATTTTCTGGATTAGGTCGTGATATTGGTTGTAACGCCCCGTTCCCAAGGGGTCCGGAGAGTTAACTCATATCACTTAAAAGTCATTTTCCAACCACAAAGTACATACTCCAATTTTTCTCTATCACACAAAATACTCACACATCAATCACTCTGGTATAATTAAACTAAGACAATACAAAGTCTTAATATAAACATCAACCTCCCAACATATCACATTATCAAGCACAACAAGCTTACTGAATAAGAATCCTCAATACTCATATAAATCTTCTATGCTTAATCCATTATTCTTAACTCATCTCACCCATGCTCCATATTCTCGATCCTCAGCTGAAATATTCAAATCATCTGAAAAATATTATAGAGATAGGGGTGAGTTATCAACAACTCAGTAAGCAGAGAACATATACTAGTATGTAAACATGAGTATTTTTAGAAAATTCAGTATGCAGAAATAAAACATTTCATTTTCATATGTACATCTCAAAATGTATTATCAGAAAATCAGAGCGACTTTTCAACCTTTTCATATTCATAAACCATTTTCATATTCAAAAACCCTTTGGCATAACATAACTGAACATTTTCATCTTATCATATCATATCATATCATATACTATGTTTAACCCCCGTGGTAGGGTTGTGCTATCTCCGGTGGCCAAACCAGGCAGTATCATATTGTGAAACTTTCACTTTTTCAATCTCGGAGCCCCGAGTGTGCACACAGGAAATAACACATAAAAGACTACTTTGTTTGCAAAGTGGGTGCACCAGAAATAGAGAAGTTGGTACTAACCCAAACAGAGGCCACAGTTTTACACCCGTGGTAAGGTCAGAACAGAACAGAAACAAAAACAGAATGTCATGCTAGAGGTTTCAGAAATCACATCATATCATATCAGAGTACTTTACATTTTCAAGACAAAACAGAATCAGATCACAGAAATATAATTTATGCACAAAATTTCATATTCGCTCTCTTTTACACAGTTCAGAAACAAAATGTCAAAATAAGCTCATGTCTACACCAATCATGACAGAAAATACTTTCTTCTTATACAGAGTTTCATGAGTAATGCGGAACAAATAACTGAGGTCGTTTCCAAAATTTCTTTTCATAACAAAACATGCATATTTTTCATTTTCGACCTCAGATCATTTTATTTTATGCAAAATCTAGTATAGGAACCCCGCTTACCTAAACTTCTTAACTTTTCAGAAAACTCCTCAAATGCTGAACAACTATGACTCGTCACCTATAAAATAATCACGTAAATTTTCATAAATTTCCAATCAATCCCGTATTTCGATATTCAAGCCTAAATTCTCAAACAACCTATTAAAATTCCTCAAAACTTAAAATTCTCATAATCTCAAAATAGACTTATTTTCTAAAACCATCAATATCCACTTAATCAGATTTGTACCTAATAATAAATTTATCGAAGAAGCGTAATAATAATTAAGGGACTCAATAAAAAGTAGTATTTAAAATATCTAAAATACTAATAACGTGTTATAAATTAATAGAATACTTTGACTACTTCAAAAATTCTATAAAATATGTCATGAAAACTCATCTCTTAAAAATAGGTTTACTTCTTTTAGTTAACAATATTATTAAAATATTATTTATGCACAAATAATATTTTATGAGACTTAAAACAAAACTCATTTAAACATAAATCCAAAGGGACCACTCATCCGAAAACATATATTAGAAACATAGACTAAGGGTAAACTAGTAATAGCACTACACTATCAGATTAACATAAATTACATATATATATATATAACTCATGTGAACAAAACCAGAGGAACCAACACACGGAAATGAAACCAAAAATGCACCGGCAGGGGCTTACCCAAGGGAACCGAAGCACGAGTGGAAGGGTAAGGAGCGACAGCGCTGGCTGGAGGGACCGTGGTGGTGCAGTTGGAGAGCAGGCGTGCGGCGGAGATGCGGTTGAGCTGGGTTAAGCATGAGAGAAAGAGACGGAGAGGTGAGCGAGGGAGAGGGCGGAGAGAAAAGAGCGAGTAAACCGAGAGAGATGCTAACTGTGAGGGGTTACTACTGGCTGAGGTGGCTTGTGGGTGTCCGGCGTTCATTACCGTGCAGGTGGCGACAGCTTGGAGCGGTTGGTACCAAGACTTGGGAGAGATCTTCCTTGCTCTGTTTTCGGTAGAGAAAAACAAAGTACCTTGACTTGGCCAAAACCGTGGGTTGCCGTTTCCCGTGGCTGTGGAACTCGGTTCCGGTAGTTGGTCTAAGCGGATGTATACGAGGGGGTGCACTGGTGAAGCAGCAGTATGGTCGACGGAGGGCTAGGCTGGGAACTTGACGTGGGGGTAGCCGCCGGCAACTATTTCGCTTGGTGTAGGGTGTCACAGTTTCATGTGAGCTGGGTTGGTGATGAAGAAGCAAAGAGAGTTGGCTCCGAGGGTGGCTTGGTTGTGATTCGACGAAGAGGAAACAGGTGCTCTGATTTGAGCTGCAAGAGTAGAGGGGTTTTCGGTTGGTGTAGGATGAAGTTGGTTGAGCATGACTAAGTTTCAGTGCTAGGTGGTTCTTGATGTAGGGCTGTGGCGACGTGAGCGGCTGGGTGGCTTGGGAGGAACTGAGCAAAGCTGGGCAGTGGCACATACCCTAGGGTTGAGGATGCTTAGCATAAAAATAAGCTATAAACGGAAAGCAGATAGAACCTAAGGAAAAGAAAGAAAAAGGGACTTGCATGAAAATGGAAAATGGACGTAAGCCGTGCGACGGAGTCTGGAAGTCTTCCATGGGCCTGGGCTCAAATCTTGGGCTGGAAATCCGAATAGGCTGCGCCCAAAAGAAAAATAAAACTAAACCAACAAAAGTCCGGTCCGAAAATTAGTTGCCCAAACAAAGAAAAAGGCACACTAAAAATAAATTAGAAGTCAAATAAAAACACTACAACTCAAAATTAATAAAATAAAATAATTGAAGTCCAACAATAAAATAAATTAAAATCAAGTGTACTTTAAATAATAAACAATAATTAATAACAAGAAAGACACATTAAAAATAATTTCACAACTTAAAAAATAAATCAAAAATTAACCCAACAATAAACATGATAAATTAAAATAAGAGAACCAATATTTAAATTAAATAAAATAATTATTCAATTAAAAATACACTAAAATACAGGGTATTACATTGGTCCTATTTGAGTTCAAAGCTTAGATAGTATACTTCCAAAGTTTGGTAAGTGGTGCTCCAATGCTAGGTTTTGCCTAAAACTAACTGAGGTTAATTTTGTGAAAAATTGCATAGTTTATTGTGAAAACAATATCAGTTATTGTCTACCCTAGTCTTTGTATCTGAACTTTGGAATATGACATTTTACCATGATTGATGTAGACATAAGCAAATGTTTGTAATCTCTTTCTCTAGTTCATGAAATATGAATATGAAGTCTAAAATGTTTATTGATCATATATTATCTATCTGCCTAGTAGTCTGTTATGATATGATATTGCATATGTAAATCCTGAGGCATAAGATTCTATTCTGCTCTGATTTATGGCCCCCTTGGTATATAATAGTTGTAACGACCTGAAATAATTTCCTTCGACCATAGAAATGCCATGAAGGATTTCATAAATCAAGTGATTGATTAGGTTTTAGTCCATTAACGCAATCAGATTATGATCCACTACAGTGACAGATTGCCTTTTTTATTTATTTGAGGTACTTAGGAGCATAATTTGGTGAGACGAATTGCACCATTAGATTCAAATGAATATTTAAAATTTTATTGTGCATTAAAATGTTTCGATTTGATTGGGTGAATAAAATACCATCGGGAGAACGCCACATGACACCCAATCCAAACAGCCATCAAATTGTCATGTAGGATGTCCAAATCAACCTAGGATTACTAGAAAATCTTTTTTTAACATGACACCATCACAATACCCTATTTGAAACCTACTTCTACACTTATCAAGTGGATCACAAATGTGTACGGTAGATGGAGTGAAAACCAAGCAACCTACATGCTTCTTACAACACCATGCCTTTTTTACATCATTTCACTATTTCAACCACCAAAACTACACCATGACCAGCCAACCAAGAGGGTTTGAAACCCCAAATCCTTGTGAGGAAACCCAAACCCAAACCCTAAATGGTTTAAACCAATCCTACAAGCAACCATCACCTTATGTACTTTCTCTTATACCCTCATCCACTCCCAGACACCAAGGTACACTCACTTTACAAACCCAATTGGAATTGGACTTGAAACCCTAATTGGAGCCCTAACCAAACCCCAAATGATGCTAATCGATTTTGGAGGAAATGTTCTAGCCGAATGACCCCTCCCTTTCCCTTGGCTTTTCACAAGCAACCATGAATGATCACTCCCTTGCCTAATATTGTGCCTCGTGGTCAGCCCAATAGTGTACTTGAAAGACTTGGCAAACACTCCACACACACACACACACTCAGCAAGCACAAGGCCAAAACTGACCAAGCCTTTCACCAATTTCACAAGCCAATTTCACATCAATTGTCATGCCTTCCACCCACTCCAAATTAGCCCTCTCTTAATCCCCTATATCCCCATGCCACTCCCTAATTCTCCCTCATACTTTAGAGCAATTTTTCATTTCCTTCCTAGAGAGCAAACCGAGATAGAGCTTTGGAGAGAAAGCTTGGAGCTTGTCCTTTTGGATTTTTCCAGCTTTGTATGTTTCTTTTCCTAACTCAAATATAATTTATTTTTATTAAGCTTTGAGTTTAGTATTATTGGAAGAGCATTGGTTAATTTTTATTAGAAGTTTGAAGGTTGGATGATGGTATTTGGTGATAAGGTGTTCAGTTAGGAGTTTGTGTGATATGTTGAGTAGTCTTTAAAATTTCGGTGCTATGGTGTATTACTTTGACTTTTATGCAAGTTCTTGGATGGATTTATGGCATATAAGGTTTTAATAAAATAGATTTTCATGTTCCACTAAGTGTTAGAACCAAAGCCCTTCAAGCATGAGATTGTCGATTTAGTTTTTCATTGTAGCCTTAGGAACTTAAATCCATGGTATTTATTTTATAAACGCTTGTTATTAAAGCTTTGATTTATGATTTAAGTTGGATTTTTAAACCTTTAGGACTAAGAATTCATTGGACTTTGATATGCATTCAAAGAGGTATGTGTTTATGCATGGTTTGGAAGATCTCACGTTAATGGTTGCTTTGATGTTGTGATTTTCTAAGATATGTTGAATATGATGCTTAGATCAAGTTAGAACTTGAATGAGAGATATATGGATATGTTGTTTCAAGAATATATGATAAGTGTTATTTTTATGTGATTTTTATCACTGTTTTATTTATGAAAAGTGTCATTTTCCCTTCAATATTATTGATTTTATTTTATTTCTAAATATTTTTATTTATTTTCTTGGATTTGAAGGAATGAGAAGATTTTTTAGTACAAAATGAGAGAATTTTGGTATAAAAGAAGAGACAACGGATCTAGACCAATAAGAGGCAGCGAGATTTGAAGAGAGCCGATGAGATTCGGGCAAGGAGCCTTGTCCCGTGGGCAGCAAAGAGATTTCTCTCGCCTAATGGCGAGAAGACTTACCTCTCGGTAGGCGAAGAAACTCGGTACCAGAAAGCATGACCAGAAGGCGCAAAAACTTGGGGAAAAGCCTCTAGGCGGTTAGATTGGGCAACCAGTCTAAAAGACCAACTTAAAAAACCAACCTAAAAGACATCGTGGGCAACAACTAGAAAAGGCGAGAGGAGTCTTTCATCCCAATCGGGAGTCTTTCCACTCGGTTGTGTGGTCTTTGTGACCTCCACGCCAGTTATATTCAACGCACACGACAACTACTCAGTGGGATAATTCATCCCAACTGGGATCAATCTGCTGCTAACCACCAAATTCGAGTTCCGCAATCAATCTGCTGACCACCAAATCCTTCCAAGTTCTGCAATTCAAGCCATATATCACTGAATCTTCCATTTTAGATAATCTCGTTGTCTCTCCAATTAATATGCCTCCCAAGTGCAGAAGGTGTAAGGTTGTTTCTAGGGAGAGTCCCAAGGTCGAATTCACAGGGATTAAAGTTTAAGAGATCTAAACTGAGATGCTTTTGCAATGAAAGTGAGAATGTACTTATTGTTTAAACCTTAGAACAAATGATGAGGGATGGATTCAAACAATGGAGATGGTATTTTTTCCTTGAGACCAATTTGTTTTTTTTTTTTTTTTCTTTTAATCCAAAACAATGTAACTACTCTTGTTAAAACTCTTGGGGTACTTTCTAAGATATCCAACTTGGTGATTTTTGAAGAAAAGAACCTTAAAACAATTTTAAGTGTCTAAGAAGCCTTTTGTCAAATACCTAGGCTGCAGGGTCCCTTCATAGATTGATTTTCACAAGGGATTGGGACTTCTTGATTTCCCTCAAACACTCTTTCGGTCAAGAACAAAATGCTTGGATGATGTAAATGATTCATGCATGCACAGTACAATTTCTGAAATAACCTCCATCAAATTAATACCAAGCTATCATTAAGACAAAACCAAGATCTTACCCAACCCAAGAATCCACCATGCCCTTTCAGTCAACGATGAAACAAGGGTTAGTAAGCAAATCCTGAAAACAGCAACATAGAATAGAAGGTATACACTTCTCTGGATACCACTTTCTAAACGTGATGAGAAGTCCTTAGCCCTAGAAAACACAATCCATTCAGAGGACTTCCCGAGCCTAGGTTTAGGAATTTACTCACACATAGTATATTTTTCTATGAAGAATAACCAATAAAACTTAGTAGACTATCGCTTTTGGAAAGAATGAAAATCTCCTAAAATCAACTCTCGAAATGAAAGCTTCACCACCCAATGCCCCTTCTCTCTAGTTCTCCTCCTTTTTATCCTTGTCCTCTCGCCTTTTCTGCCCCAAATCTTCATGAGTGCGGGTGGTTATTCCTTCTTGTTCCACGCGGTTCCATTGGAGGCTAGGGCTGGAAGTAAAATAGAAAAGAGAGTGAAGGAGCGAGGGCATTAGTAAAACCGAAGGGGGAGTGAGAAGGCTAGGACATAAATGAAACACTTACGTTTTTTTTCTCTTTTGAAATGTGTTGCCGTGTATGTCTAAGGGTGACTTAAACAGATAAAAGCCTTCTTTCTATTTTAGTCACGCCTCAAGCTTCCTTACTTTCATTATAATGTATTTAAACAAGCATGTAACATGTTTTCAGCCCAAAACTCCCTAATCTTTATGCTTATTTAATACATTATTGTCACTTTATCACACATTATTCTTGGGATAATTTCGTTTATGTTAACATTTATCTTTAGAAACTATTTTCCAGATCTTTAGGCTAGATTGTAGCCGCAGTTATCTTGTTTCCAGATTTAAATTTCAACATCTATTTAATCTCAACTTGTGGGATGAATAGAGGAGATTTCTGAATCGAGGTCGAGAGTTTTTTATGTTTTAGAGTTTGAGTCTGAGTTTAGAGTTTCAAAATATATTCTTGAAGTGTTCTTTTGAGAAGGCTGAACTGGAGGGCAGAGGCAAGAGCCTCATGCTTCACTAACCGACTTCAACGAACAACACTAGTTTTATTGTTTTTCTTTTCAATTTCATTATGAACTAATTATGTTTTCTAGAGCTTTGATGTAGCCTAACATTAAACACACAGTTTATATTCCAAGTTATTTTATTTTTTATATTTTCATGATTGAGTATTTATTCTTTATTCTTAATGCTTACAATTTTCTAGCTAACTATTGTTCGATCTTTTGGATTGCAATGAGACCGAGAGGTGATTTGTGATTAAAGCTCTAAGATTAAATACCATTAGTTGAGCAAAAGCAGAGATGCCTTACCGCGGCAAGTGTGGTTTTCAAGAAAAATCCAAAAAACTTAATGAGTCTCCAATTAGTTAAATTCACATAGAGATATGGAGTTATTAGTTGGAGATATTTTTGGTATTGTTAGAGAGAAAACATTGAATAGTTAAGGGATTTTTATCATCAACTTGGGATAACTGGGATTCTATAATAAGGAAGAATAAATTGTGTGGGATTGGCTAGGTGAAGTCAAATGCTCTAGATTTATTCTTATTAATTTTAAAATCTTAATTTTAATGTTCTTTTCTTCTGTTTAATTTAGATAAACCATTCTTCAAATTTTGGTTTTCCAAATAGTAATTAATTTAGTCAATTTCAATACTCAATAGCATAATTATTCCCTGTAGGTTCAATAACCATTTTCTTTAAAACACTTTATTACTTGTTACGATTCTGTGCGCTTGCAGATATATTTTTATGCGAACAAATTTTTGGTGTCGTTGCCGGAGAATAGTTATTTGTTATTGATATTGATACCAACTAGGTTTTTACTACTTTGGATTTTATTTTATTTTATTTATTTAAAAAACAGGTTTAAATTAGATCTCAGTTTGGTTTTTCTTTTCATGAATCAGAAGTGCATGCACAGATCTAAATCATTAGAGCATACACCTTTCGATCATGAGATTGAAAGAACCTTACGTCGGATCAATAAAGAGAAAAAGAAAGAGGTTGCCGCATCTAAAGTTAATATGGATGATCATGAGCACAAGGCATTAAGAGACTATGCAATACCCTCGGTCAATGGGTGACGTCCAGTATAAGGCGACCAGAGCTATACAAGCCAATAACTTCGAGATCAAGCCGGCCATCAATCAAATGATCCAACAAACCATCTAGTTTGGGGGGTTCTCACAAGAGGATCCTAATGTCCATATTGCAAATTTTCTAGAAATTTGTGATACTGTTAAACACAACGGAGTGACAAATGATGCAATTAGATTAAGACTTTTTCCTTTTTCACTTAGGGAAAAAGCAAAAACTTGGTTGAATTCTTTGCCGCCTGACATCATGGAGCAGTTGGCACAAAAAGTTTTAGCGAAATATTTCCCTCTGACCAATATAGTGAAGTTAAGGAATGATATCACTACCTTCACCCAATTTGAGGGTGAATAATTATATGAGGCATGGGAGAGATACAAGGATGTATTGCACAAGTGTACACATCATAAACTCCTAGCCTGGCTCTAAGTACAGACGTTTTACAATGGTTTGGGATCCACAAATCGATCTATGAATGATGCAGCCGCAGGAGGAGCATTAATGAGTAAGACCCCTGAAGCAGCATATGAACTTCGGGAAGAGTTGGCATCTAACAACTATTAGTGGTCCTCAAAGAGAGCATTGAAAGAAGGTGGCCAATATCATTGAGCATGACTCTATGTTCGCAATTGTGGCTCAGTTGGCAAATCTATCCAAACAAATAAGTAAAATGAACGTTAATGTTATTCAAACTAATATTGTTTGTGATCATTGCACAGGAAATCATTCAAGTGTAGATTGCCAAGTGGGGAATCCTTTTGTCCAACTGAGTCATGAACAAGCCCATTACGTGTCCAATTTCCAATGTCAAAATAATCCTTATTCAAACACGTTCAATCCCGGATGGAGAAATCACCCTAATTTTTCATAGAGCAATAAACAAGTGCCGGCTAGACCACATCAACAATTTCCACGATAAGAGAAGAAGTCGACACTTGAGGATATGTTTATGCAGTACATGCAAAAGACTGATATGGTGATCCAAAACAACTCCGCCTCAATCCACAATCTTGGGGCACAAATCGGTCAGCTCTCAAACATGTTTACTGAAAGCACAGCAGGGACCTTACCGAGCAACACTGTGACCAATCCAAAGGAACATGTCAAAGCCATAACGTTGAGAAGTGGGCAGACATATGGCCAGTCAGTAAATACCAAGCGAGACACAGAAGCTGCTAAAAATGTGGAGTCCGATAAGAAGGAAATCGAGTACGAGGTGAAAGAAATCGATCAGGATGCGACCAACCAGCAAGCTGAGAAGACTAGAGAGAATAATGGGGCTGCATAATCCAAGAAATCCAGGGAGTTCACTTCTGAAACTTATTCTCCTTCAATTTATAATCCACCAATTCCTTTTCCTCAGAGATTAAGAAGAAATAACATTGATAATCAGTTCTCTCTACAATTGGCGACCGAGGAGAGCAGTGTAATTGTACAAAAGAAGTTGTCGCCTAAGGAACTAGGTCTTGGAGAAGCAAAGCCAACCACCATCTCTCTACAATTAGCGGACACATCTATTAAATACCCGAGAGAACTCATTTAGGACGTATTGGTGAAAGTTGATAAATTCATCTTCCCGACCGGCTTCATTGTACTCGATATGGAGGAGGACAAGGAGATCCCTTTGATACTGGACTGACCTTTTCTTACGACGGGGAGAACTTTAATTAATGTCCAGAAAGGAAAACTCATTTTGAGGGTCGGTGAGGAGCAGGTCACTTATGACGTATTTAAATCTATGAAATTTCCTTCCAAGGTACATTCTTGTTTTCAAATAAGCAACTAAGACATGGTCAAGGCTGACAAGACTTATGAAGCTGAATTCCCAAAGCTACCACGTAAAGAACCACTCAAGCTTGAACTCAAACCGCTTCCATCAAATTTAAGAAACGAAGAGGCCTGGGAGATCTCCAAAGGGTACACGACTTTATCTTCAAGGAAAATATTCAATTGGGAGACCCGAAAAAAAACAATCATCTTACGTTCTCTCATTCTTTGCTTTAGTTTTTCTTCCTTATTCCCATTGAGGGCAATGTGATATTTAAGTTTAGGGAGAAAGGATATTATTTTATTAAAAATAAAAATAAATAATAATAATAATAATGATGATGATGATAATGATAAAAACAGTATGGTTTGATGAATAAAAAAACCTATGATAAGAATATGATTGAAATTGATTATAATTTTTTGGAAAAATTCTCATTGCTTAAGTCTAGTTGCTAATTTTTTACTTAATTTTACTTAATTTGATATTTTCTATGTTCAATGAATGCTTCTTATGATCATTAATTGTTTAAGTACCTAGAGAAATTTTATGTGAATTTTGTGAATTTATATGGTCTTAACTTACTCTAAAACTTGTTTTATATGGCGAAATCCAAGACAAAATATTACTGGGGAAATGATTAAGGCATTCTTTGGACCGATTGAGCCTCTCAAGCTTACCTATTTATTCTATTTATCTCTAGTCGCCCCTTTGAGCTTTATTGAAATATATTTTGGCCTTATATTTTTCTTTCGTGTAAACCTCATATTCCCTACCCTATTTGAGCTTAAACACTAATATCCTTACCTTTCAAGAGAACTAGGTCTACACAAAGTCACAGACTCACAAGAGCATGAAAGGCAAGAGGGGTAGAAGGTCTACAAGTAACATAATTGTAGCAATATTATCAAAAGAGAGCTACTAGAGAAACAAAAGGATCCCACAAAGGGATCCCACACACTGATGTGGCACACTATCAATGTGCCACGTGTCCATTTTCCTTAGCCCCTCATTCCCCCACTTTCCCTCTCTCTCCTCTTTCCTCCTTCAGCCGTGCGCCTCACCCAACCACCACAGCAGCACCACCGCAGCTTGTCTCCAGCCACCACTAGCAGCCATTCCCCCTCACCAGTGACCTCCCGACCGGACCCAGCCACCCACAGTGTAGCCCCTCACCCTCTCCTTCTCCCGAAATCGAGCCCCTCTCACACAGCTTCTCCCTCTCATTGCTGCCAGCGTCACCATCGCAGCCCAACTGCGCCACCGCACCTAGCCCCTCGTCGACATAAGCTTCTCCCCTAGCCATCGGAGGCTGGAGCCCTTCACTCTCTCCTTTCTCCCTGAGCTGCGCCTCCTCTCTCCGTAAAGCACCTCCCTCTCTCAATAACCTCCTTATCGATGCTCCATGCCAACGGTGCCGCTTGGACCAAAGGCGTCTTCAGTCCACCATGAGGTGGTCCCCGACCACCATGGCCGTCGCTGGGAGTGGGCATGGGGAGATGGCAGCAGGCAGGAACAGGGGGAGGGGAGAAAGGAAAAGAAAAAACAAATAGGGGGGATATGGCACACTACCAGTGTGCCACTTCAGTGTGTGGGATTCCTTTGTGGAATCCCTTCGTGTCCATAGTGTTTTCCTTTTGACATTTTGTTTTGAACTGTCTAAAAAGAGCGAATATGAAATCTGAAAATTTGTGCATGTTATGTGAAGATGTTATGAATCTATTTTGAATATATGAAAATGATCTGAATCTATTCAGTACTTTGTAATGATATGATTGGGCATTCGAAAACCTTTGGCATGACATCCTGATTCTGTATCTGATTCTATTTTTTGTTCTGAACTGATGATTCTGATTCTATTATCATACGGTATCAGAATTTCTGTTCCGCTCTGATTATGGCCTTGCCATGGGATATAACAATGGCATCTAGCCCTACGGGACATAATAGTTACCTATGACCCTGTCACAGGGCATAATAATGACCTTTGGCCCTGCCAAGGTATATAATAGTGGCTTCCAGCCCTACCACAGGATACAATAATGGCCTCTGACCCCACCACGGGGATACAATAGTGGTCTTTGTTCTGAGTGCATCACCTTGGTGACGAACAGTGATAGGTTCTGCTTGGTAAACAGCAAACATTCACAACCATACCACGATGGTTAAGCATGGTATCTATTATGTTATGATATGATATGATGATGATACTCAGTTATGCTATGCCAAATGACTTTTGAATTGTTGCTTTGATATTCTGATAATATGTTTTGGTTTTGCATTCTAATATTAAAAATATTTTGTTCAGCATTTCTGAACTCTGTAAATGCTCATGTTTACATACTAGTATATGTTCTTTGCTTACTGAGTTGTTGATAACTCACCCCTATCTCCACAATATTTTCATATGATTTTCGATGGTTCAACTAATGATGAAGTTTACGAAGCATGGGTGAAATTCCTAAGATAACAGATTGAGTAGCTAAGGGTGCTATCACAATTAGAGTATTTTATTTGGTAGATTAGATTTATAAAGTTTATTTGGTTTATTGGGATGTGTTAAATGATGAAATATATGTGTAATTGAGAAATTAGAGTTTATATCTATACTGTGAGATATGATTTTAAGTGATAGGTTGTGACGCCCCAACTCCCATGTACGGAAACGTAGGAATCGTGACGTCGGGATGATGACAACACGAGTTACACATCCCAACAATAAGTGCTCAAGTGTGTGCAACGTGCAACAAGAGCACCATAAAAATTCGCAGCGGATAAATTAAATATGTCAACTAAGTACCAGAATGTTAAATATAGATTATCCAAAATAACTAGCAGTTAAAAAGTTATACAGTTATCCACTATATAAATAAAATAAACCAAATACATACACAAGTGGGAAACCAATCCCATAATCCAAAAGCTACCACATGTCACTCCCTCTGCGGAGCCGATCCCTCATGCTCTTCATCCTCATCTGCATCAAAATCTACGGTACCAAAAATGGTACCGCAGGTAAGTAATAATCCAAACAACCACGAGATAAAAATACATTAATACGACCAACATGCATGTATATGCTAAAATACGTTTTAGCCACAAAACATCATTTTTCCAAAAAGAATATTTTCCAACACACGCCAAAATCCTATTTTGGTCCCAAAAATAATAAATCATCATTTTCCCAGAAAATGATTCACACAAAAACTAACCATTTATCGGACACTGTAGGCGGGAATCACAGGCGGGACTATACCACCATCCCTGCTTACCACCATCCCTACCGCATGCATCGTAGGCGGGAATCACAGGCGGGACACAACCACCATCCCTGCTTACCACCATCCCTACAGTTCCTTTCCACACGAGAGGTACCAAACAGAGCACTGTAGGCGGGAATCACAGGTGGGATTATACCACCATCCCTGCTTACCACCATCCCTACAGTCTCTTTTCCATTTTCACACATGAAAATCCAGTTTTCAATAAACACATGAACATGAATGCAATTACACGAAAACCCAGTTTTCATTTACAAACATGAACATGCGTGCACATACAATGTACCAGACCAATATTAATATCCAACAACCAACCAAATACAGCACAATCCAATCACACAACCAACCAGTATACAGTAAATGAATGTTAGTGCAAAAATACATTTAAATCTCAAAAGTTATTTGAAAAAATACTTACAACGCTATATAGTAATTTTCGGAGGATCACGGATGAGCTAGAAGCAGCAAACAGCAACTGAGTAGTGAAAAAATGCACTAAGGCCGTGGGTCTTAAAAACCCATTTTTGAAAGAGGTCAAACTAATACTTGAAATTGATAGGGTAGGGCCTAGGGAGGTCGGTGAAGCTAGTGGTGGTGGCTTTTGGTCGTGGGTGGCGGCGGCAAGGGGCGGTTTAAGGTCCGAAAAGCACAAAACGGAGATGAGGCTGGCTGGGCTTCATTGATAACAGATCGGGACAGGGGATGGGTCCTTTGGGTTGCTGGGATGCCAAGGATGAAGTGGTGAAGAGGTGGTGGCCGGAGGTGGCCGGACGGCGGCACTGGAGCTCAAAATGCTGTGCGGCTTAGGCGGTGCGTGCGGGCTATCGCCAGCGAGAAAGGGGTTGAGAACACGGGGGTGGGGTCGCCGGCGGCTGGGGAAGGAGGTGGGTGGGGCAGTGTCGGTCACGAGCAGCGCACAGCGGCGCTGGGTGGAGATGAATGAAACGGACGAAGGAGAGAGGGAAGGGGTGTCGCGCGGGCTGGGGGCCAGAGGAGAAATAAGGAGAAAAGAAAAAAGAGGAAAAGAAAAAGGAAGGGAAAGAAATGAGGTCTAATCTTCATAACTTGGGTCCCAAAAATGATCCAACGAAAATGATTTTAAAACGATAAACTAAATAAAATAATTCAAACGCTGTGAAAAGCTTAATTAAATCAATAATAATTTTAAAACCCAAAAATAAACCAATTTAAATGAAAGATCACTTTAAATGCCAAAACAGTAAATAATATCAAGAAAGCACATTAAAATATTTTCCACAACTTAAAATATTATAAAATAATATAATAAAACCCCTATAATATTAAAACAAGAGAATAAATCTTTAAATTAATTAAAATAATCCTTCAATAAAAATATACTAAAATACGGGGTGTTACATAGGTAGTAACTCTCCGACCCCATCTGGGTTCGGGGCATTACGTCTTGAGATTTTTATAAATCTCACTATGGTAGTCACAACTACCATTCCTCCAGAATGGTAGAACCTGTAGCATGGACCAATGGAACCAAACTAAACGAGATTAAGTGTGGTGTGGCCAGAGCTGGTTGACGCCGAGTTCATAATGGATGATCGTTTTCAGTTGATAGATTACAACATGGAGATCATTACACATCTTGTGAAAGGTATCAAAGGAATTTTGGAGGGGAAACTTGGGACCCAATGGATGCCAATATGTGAAGAGTTTCTCACCCTTGAGAATCGTTTCATATTAGCCAATCCTTTTATGGAAGCCAACTCAACATTATTGGACTAAATCATAGATATTTTAGAACGCACAAGATGAGGATTAGGATCTTATAGCCTTGTACTATGTGCTTCTCTTTTGAGCATTAAAAAGGGGTCCATGTTTTAGCACCCTACTTTTGTTATAGGAATGGTTTAACTTAGTATTATTGATGAATGATGATGTGTGAATATAAATGAAATGTAAGAATGTTTTGGGATTTTTATTCTGGTACGATGTAAGAATGTATGAATATGAATGAAATGTTAAATGTATCCACTACATTTACTGCATATTGTTAAAAGCATGTTAGGTGCATTGCGCTCTTAACTATCATGAACGAGAGTATGTAATCTTGTGTTGCTTGTCTCGATGCTTCACATTCCATCAAATCCCAAGCGAAGTTTGGGGGTATCACAATAGTGGCCTCCAACCTTGCCACAAGTTACAATAGTGGCCTCGGTTCTAAGTACACTTATTTTGATGACAAAGTTATTTATGTTTTACTTAGCTATCCCCAGAATGCACATCCTGCCATGGGGGTAAACATTGCCTCAGTTTTGAGTGCATCACCTTGGTCATAAAATAGTGATATGTTCTACTTTGCTAACTGCAGACTTAAATAACCCTACCACGGAGGTAAACATGGCATTTGCTTCTGTTTCTAATATTGTTTCATTTATGCTTGTGCCTATGAACTTTTGTATATTATTACTATGATGAAATGCTTCTAGAAATACCATTACCTTATTTTTTAGATATGTCTCTTTCTACATTCTATAATTCATTCATGCTTACACACTAGTATAGACTCGCTGCTTATTGAGTTGTTGATAACTCACCCATTTATCTTCATTATTTTTCAAATTACTTTGAGATTCCAGCTGAGGACCAAGAAGAGGAAGCACAGGCGGGGTTAGGTGAGCATAGATCAATAAGTGCCTAAAAGGCACAAGTACGCTAACAAATTGAAATAGGTACCCAGGGCTACAAGTGATTATTGTCATTCAAGATATTAGTAATTATAAGTAATATTTTTAGACAATGATACATTATTTATATATATATATATATATGTGTGTGTTTGTGTGGAAGGGGTTTCATTGACGTCCCCGTGGAGGAACGTGTATTTGAATAAATCAAGTATACATGTTATAGAGCCTAGCGCTTATTGTTTGGAGTCTAAGCTTGTATTGTTGGAAATTTGAATTTTAAGTGACAAGAACTAATTCCTTGACCCTTCAGGTATGGGGCTTTACACGACAACTTACACCTAAACCTAACTATTTTTTAAGAGTAATACTAGATATAGTTTTTTAGTGTACAAATCCCACGCTTTAAAATATAGTAGAGCTCACCATTAAAAAGTGAATTTTTTTGTATGAGTCCCAGGTTAGCTCACTATTTGTAAAGGGAGTGTACTTGACTTATACATGTTAGGATTGTACAAATCATTTGCCTCCTTTCAAACTAGCCGTCCATCTGGTTAAGTTTGAAGCCCAATGCAACTAAGTAAATTGTCTAAAATACCCCACTATAAATGTTGCAATTATCTAACCAACCTTAACTTATACTACAAATAATGAAAGGAAAAAAGCAATAGTTTGGACGTGAGAGAAAATCTGAAAGATTAGTATTTAGTTTGGAGTATAAATTGTTAGTTTTGATGGATTTTGGGTGTAATTTGGAAAAACAATGCACAATTCTGGCTAAATTGAATTTGAAATACTTTTATGCTGGAATGTGAAAGGTAGTTTACTTTTTTACTAGTGTCATGCATGCATATGCCTTGCCCCCGACAACAAAAACATTTTCATCCATGGAGGGGCTTGAGTAATCCCTTACAGGGAATGGGCCCAGTGAGGGAACCCAGCCCAAAACCAAAGCTGGCGGGCCTTGGAGACCTATGTGATTCCACTTCATAGCCGACTAATAAGGTGGAATGGATTGTTAGTTTAGAACAGTTAGGATGAATCCAACTTTTTCGGGATAATAACTAATTAAAAATATAATAACTTAAGAGACAAGACTCAGGCATGATGGTCATCATTGGTACTTATCTGTAACTCGTTACTCCTATATATACTGTGTGTAGGTAATACGTTAACGTCACTAATCATTGAATTATCATCGGAGGTGGATGGGGCACATTGGGCCACCATCCACTTGATCTTTGTTGAAATGAATGAAGTTGACGTTCCGTAATCACCATATCTAACAACGATGAAGCCGTGCAAGACTATGCCATCGACCGCCCAAGCACATCGGCATAGCATTTACGACGGGAAACAAGTCAACTAAGAGTTTACCCACCCTTAATTAGAATAAGATTTTCTTAATATTTTTAATAAAAATGCTTATCATTAAAGTGTAAGATATTTTCAATCAAAGATAATTTTTCAAGTATCCGCCAAATAATGAAACCAAATAAGTTAAAATTTGTGTCCTAATCAATTGTTTCAATTTCTAAGGTGCGTGTTAACTTTAATGGTTACGTAATTCAATCATGTGGGCTGACCGAACACTAAATATTCAATCGCTCTTCTAGATCTTCATACATGTGGGCTGACCGAATACTAAATATTCAATCGGTCTTCCTCAGCTTATAAAGTCCACAGGTCACGGGTGATAAGTTTTCACATAAACAATGAAGAAGCTCAAGCTCTAGAAAATACAAATTCGTCCCAGTCGAACAGATTTTTTTTTGGAACGATTGAAATTTGTCTCAAGAAGTCGTTCGAACGGCCAAAAAAACGTTCGACCAAATAGACATGAAGAAACGTTCAAACGGGTACTTCATGGCCGGTCGATCGATACCAGTCCGTTCGACCAAATAGGCATGAAGAAATGTTTAAACAAACAAATTGATGATCGAACATATATTATATTAATTTTTATAATTGAATAAGTCATTCGAACGTGTTTGGGACGGAAAGAGTGAGTTTACCGTTCGAGCGTGTTCAAATGGGTCGCAACGTATTTTTACTGTTCGAACTCAAACTTGTGATGCTTGATAGGTTGTGTTCGATGTATATATCTTTGTTGATCTTTTTGTTGTTTTATGCGCATCTCCATGTCTGTTTCGTTCGTCAATTAAGTCTCTAACTCATGCTATTTTGCAATCAATTCTTCGATCCTAGAATGCGCATTTTCTAACGCAATGGCAGTAGTACTTGACGTTGATGAAGAGCCTGACCGCTTTACACAGGGACCCAAACCCCTCAAATATGCTGAACGTTGACCCAAAACTTGTGTAAAAATTTCAACATCACTTGTTGATGAATTCTGATATGATGTAGCTTCAACACGGAGGGCAACTATTTTATCCTACACACAACATATAAAATTAATATTGACACAATAATTTAAATATGTTTAATTAAAACAAATTAAAATACTTACATAATTCTCATGAGCATTGGGATAAGTCCACTCTCCATTACTATTAATATGTAATGCATCATATAATTTTTTCAGATCATGATTGGTGTCTGACTCTTTATATAAGAGACAGTGTTAAGATATAAAGTCAATATTAAAATTAAACTATATAGAATAAAAAAAAAAAAGTACATTACCAATTTTAGAGAGAGGCGATGGAAAGATCTTAACCCTGCATGATGATTAATCTTCAACTTCAATCTATTTGTTTTGTTTATAAAACTTCGCTCCTGCATAGAAGTTGTAAAAATTAGTAAGTAAAAATTACAAATAAGACATAAAGAATTTATTTAATTTACCTTATATAATGGATCCTCAAACAGGTCACAAAGTTTTTCCCAATCTTCAGGTCAGACATCCTGAAAAGGATGTTGGCGTGCATCTTCCTTGTTGTCATACTTCTTATAATGCTCGTGATACCTCACCTTATACTTGCATAATGCATTACATATCAACTCATCGACAATCTTACGCTCCTCTCTCTGACCAAAATATAGTTCAAAGTCATCTTTGAAAAAGTATATACACAAAGATATTATCATTTAAAATATTAAATAATATTAACATAAATTTATTATTTAAATATTACGTACCAAACAATACTTCTTTATAAGCTCTTTCACATCTTGCGGGACTTTATGCCATCAACTCGTAGCCAAAGGTGCATAAGTCCACGTAAGAACACCCACATGCGATGCAAGCTAAACTGTTTGTTGTCCCTCGCCTCCGATATGTTCGTCAAGAATGTTAACCTTAATCTTATCCACTTTACAATATTTTTCCAATGTCACGCCTCTAGTAGTGCCTCATCCGTGAAGAGACTGTACTGTTATCTCTATAAAATAATATTTAGTTATTTACCTCGTATCAATTATCAATCATCTTAATTGAAAAATTGAGTATTAGCTATTTACCTTGTTCTATAGAGTCAATCTCTAATGGTGAGTCAGATGGAGAGTTAGAAACAGGTGGAGATGGGATGCAAACTTCCTTCCTCTTTGGTGGCATAATTGCGAGATACTGTATAATGTGAACACAAAACCAATCAGTCATCTGTATCAGTTTCATCTGTAGATTCGTTCTCATCATCTATAGATACTTCAGATGACTCAATACTTTGCTCAACTATCGCATCAACTATTTTAGCCTCAATATCTTTCTTATGTAATGGGATCATCTCATACTGGCTCAAATCCACAAATAAGTTAAAGGCAGGTTGACTCTCTTGATATGCTTCTTGAGTAGAATGATCATCTTCTTCATCATCTTGTCCCTCCGCCTCAAAGATAACATCATAAATATTTCTAGGAGAAAACTTTTGAACTACTTGCCATTGATTTCCTAACTCTGGATCGTCTATATAGAATACTTGAGATGCTTGGGAAGCCAAAATAAGATCATCTTCATACCATTTTTTTATGTATTAATACTCAGAAAATATTCATCGTGACATTTTCCCCTTCGAGGATTGCTTAAATCCCACCAACCACAAACACCCCCACATATCTCATTTCAATTATATCTACGATAACTCCATAGAAATCAACGTTGTCTCCATCATGACTCCCTTCGAAAGACACACCACTATTTTGTGTTTTCCTATAAAGTTTTCAATCAATTGTGTGATAACTATTTCCTCGAGAAATACATGCAAAATATCGAGTAGCGCGTCTCGAGGGGCCACGCGCCAGTGCATATAGTTCGTATAATATATCATTTGGATTACTCGCATGAATTTGTACAACCTACATATTAAATAAAGCATAAGCATTCAACCGTTAACAATCCAATTTATTTTTTAAGTTAGTGCATAATCACATCTGTATTAATGTCATTACCTATTATTTGAACCATTTTGGGAACTCATGTTCATGTCTCTAGTCTATATCATTTACTCTCAGTTTTTTGATCACGTTACTATGATCACTGAAATTAAACATTACCAACAATAAGTATATTCGTATAATTGTTTAATAAGTAAATTCAATGATTAATTAACAATTAATTTGAACTTACTTCAAGTGGCTCTCTATCTCAGGGCAATTGTTTAGCACGTACCACTAAGTTTTCTCGAATTTCCTTGCACACAAATCATAACCACACTGAGCACCAAGTGAACGTACTTATTAGAAAAATACAGAAAATCTGTTCCGTTGTCTTGCTTGGTCAACATCAAAGTTTTTTTTTGGCCGATCAAACCTTGTGTCAACGCCGTGGAAGTATTTGGAACATAATATATGCCACTCATCATCAATATATGTTTCTGCAATTGATCCTTTTGGGCGAGCCTTGTTACCCACTATGCGTTTCAACTTTCTAAGAAACCGTTCAATGGGATACATACATCTATACTAGACTGGTCCTATAAGTCAAGTCTCACGTGGCAAATGAACGGCTAAGTGAACCATGATGTCGAAGAATGACGATGGGTAAATACTCTCCAACTTACACAGTATTATAGTAATTTTTCATTCCATACGATCCAAAATTTCTACATTCAACGTTTTAGTACATAAGTCTTTAAAAAAAACATCCAACTCAATTAACGCAACCCGCACATCTCTCATAAAAAATCCACGGATACTAACTGTAACACCCCGTATTTTAGTGTATTTTTAAGGAAGGATTATTTTAATTAATTTCAAGATTGATTCTCTTGTTTTAAAATTAAGGGAGTTTTGAAGTATTATTTTATATTATTTTAAGTTGTGAAAATTAGTTTTAATGTGCTTTCTTAATATTATTTACTGTTTTGCATTTAAAGTGATCTTTAATTTAAATTGGTTTGGTTTTGGGTTTTAAAATTAGTATTGTTTTATTTAAGTCTTTCACTGCGTTTGAATTATTTTATTTAGTTTGCAGTTTTAATATCCTTTTCGTGGGATCAGTTTCGAGACCCCAAGATGAAAAGACTGGATCTCTTCTTTTTCCCTCCATTTTCTTTTTCTCTTTTTCTTCCTTTTTCTTCTTCTCCCCTACTCCCTGCCCGCGCGACCCAGCCTCTCTCTCCCTCTCACCGTGCGAATTCGGCCCCTCCTCCCAGCCACCACCGCACTCCGCCGTGGTTGTCACCGCCCGGCCGAATCGACTCCCCACCGACCGGCGACCCTACCCCTCCAAACTCAGACCACCCTGCGCCGCCGTTTGCCCGCACTTCCCGCCTAAGCCGCACGGCCCTTTGAGCTCGCGTGCCGCCGTCGCGCCACCTCCGGCCACCACCTCTTCACCACTTCATCCTCGGCCCTCTAGCAACTTAATGGACCCAACCCCGGCCCCGATCCGTCACCGGTGAAACCCAGCCGAGCTCATCTCCGATTTAAGCTTTTTAGCCTTCCACTACCGTTTCGGCAGCCACCCACGGCCAACCGTCACTTCCACTAGCTTCACCACCTTCCATAGGCCCTACGCTACCGTTTCCTAACTTTCATTTGACCCCGTGTGGATTTGGGTACACTGTGTATTTCGGCCACAGTGTTTTTACACTGTGGAGTTGCTGTTTTGGTGCTTCCAACTCCTCCGTGATCCTCCTAAATTTATTATATAGCGCTGTAAGTATTTCTCTAAACAAACTTTGAGATTTAAATATATTTTTGCACTAACTGATTTTACTGTGTTCTGGTTGGTTATTTCGGACTGAGTTCGAGGAGTATTCGGGGGTGGATGGATTTGAGGACGGAGTATTTGTGTGATTGGTTATATTGTGATTTGGTTGGTTGTTGGATATTGTTGTTGTGGTTTGGTACATAACATATGCACGCATATTCATGTTTGTAAATTGAAAACTGGATTTTCGTGTAATTGCATTCATGATCATGTGGTTATTTTGAAAACTGAGTTTTCATGTGGAATGGATTTGTGGGTGCGTGTGTATCACGACCCCAAGCCGAGATGGGGCATTATCTCGGTGGAGCTCCTCTGGTCACTCGGGAGCAGAATATACTGAGTGACGTCCCCTGGGTTATCGCCGGGCGACAACGGGATCGGACGAGTTACGTGCCGACTCCGTGGCCCTTCTGCTGGCGGGGGCTAGAGGATGACCTGGCCACGAACGCACTGGGTGCGGAACTGGGTATCGCTCGTTATGCAGCCAGGATGTGTGGATGATCCCTAGGGGAGACCATGGTGCATATGGATTAATGGATAAATGGTTGTTTTCGGGGAAAATAGCGTGAGTTGGATATGATTTTGTGTCATTTTCTGGGAAAATGATGGTTAATGTTTTGGGCCATTTTCTAGGAAAATGGTGGAAATGTTTTGATAGAAATATTTTGGGCCAAATGAGATTTTTGGCGTGTGTTGGATTTCATGCATATTGCATCATATGCATGCATGGTTAGTTGCTTTAATATGTTTTTATCTCAGGATTGGTTGGGTTATAACTTACCTACGGTACCATTTAATGGTACTGCAGATTTTGTTGATGATGATGCAGATGCCGAGCCTAAGGATATGGCTCCGCCGGAGGAGTGATCTAGGATCACTCGGGTTTATGTTTATTTTCAGCTCTTGTATTAATTTGGGACAGTGGTATTTCTTTTTAAATGCTTGTATTTGGATATTTGTATTTAACTAAAATTCTGGTACTTGTTGACTTATTTATTTCCGCTGCGTATTTTATTGTACACTGTTGCTTGTGCACACACTTGACACTTGTCGTTGGAATGCGTGACCGTGCTGTCATCATCCTGATGTCACGATTCTCGTGTTTTTTTTGTACGTGGGAGTCGAGGCGTCACACCAACAGGTAAGATACGTTGTAAAAATACATGACAATCGTGGCTTTTTAGTCCAATCATTTTTCAGTCATTTCTAGTAATTTTATCACTAATGTTGAATATTTATTTTATTTTTTAAATTTCAGGTTCATAATAATATCTTATAGGGGCCGTAAACGTGGCAGATCAGGCGAACCTTCCATCCACACAGTTCGACAATGGACTATTTTACTGGAGCGGCAGATAAAACTATCTGATTTTGTGACTCTTATATGGGAGGGTCATTCTCTCCCATCAGTATTCAACGATCGTGGTTGGGCACCAATCCTAGATCAGCGAGAAGAAGGTATAGAGTTTTCCTATATTGACATCGTTACTGAGTTCTATAAAGAGTTCGGTGGTGCCAGCCCAGACAATGGAGGGGCATATAGGATCTGTGTCCGAGGAGCTCCTATTATATTTTCAGCGGACGAACTCGCTGCATATCTCAGTATTCCTAGGCTGATCGATGCCTATCCTAACCTGCTGTCTAGAGAGTCTGATCATTTAGGTGATGTGGAGACGGCTCAGGACGAGGGACCAGTTTACACAGATGAGATCGATACACTCGCTGATCATGAGGTCAGAGACCGGATTGTTGGGTCAGATGCTCCAGTGTACGATGGGACGAAGAGCATTAGGCAGGAAGATTTATCTTTTTTCTTCAAGATCATGAATCTGATAATCGCCAACAATATTGACCATCAGCAACACACGACCGAGGTTGGCATGGATCGAGCGAAATTTATGATACGGGTCGCTCATGGTATTTTGATCGACCTCGTGGGGTATATATTTGAGAGGATCCGATCAGAGGCTCAGTACATTAGGATAGATATACTGCCCTTTGGGATCCTGATCCCTCGATTTTTGCTATATTCCGAGGTTGTGCCAGATGTTGTCGAGCGTGCACGAGAGCCGATGGGACCGATCAACAGCACCACCCTGTCATGGAACACGGGACACTCGAGATTTCATTTTCGTGGACCTGTTCTTGACCGGGCTAATATTCAGAGAGATGCACACCGGGAGATCTTGGAGTATCAGCTGGTGAGGCATCTATACAGGCTGAGGCATCACACACATCTACTCGTGAGGAGATGGTCGACATACTACGTGCTGAGATCGGCATATACTGTAATACCCGCATCCTACTACATAGGTTCTTACGTCATTCTTTAAGTTAATTTCTTAAGTTAAATATTTGAGATAAAGATTTTTATGATTTTAGTACTTATTATTTTATTTTAAGATGTGTGCTCTTATATTTTATGTGGGTCATTAAAATAACCTAAGGGAATATTTTAGATCTTATAATATATTTACCTTAAGCCCCTACCTTTTTATTTAATTAAAGAAGTGGCCCAAACCTTCTCCACCATAGGATGAGCATCTAAGAAAAAATATCTCCTAAGCTTTGATCTACACCATCCGTTACTTAACTTCCAAAGGAAGCTTTGACTAGATTGTACAAGAGCTAACCGACTTCTCCTTCAAGCCTTCGGATCTCTCCCTTCTCCTTCTTCTCCTACAAGCCACTTCCAACTTCCAGAGCAAGCCAAGGAAGCCTCTTCAAGCTCTAATCCCAGCCATTCTTAACCCCACAAAAAAGGACCCTCTCGGTTTCCTCTAGCCCAATCGACCACACCTCCTCTTCTTCCAAGCCGATTCTCTTCTCTTTCTCTAGCTTGGGTTCGGTTGAATCTCCTTCAAGGAGGACGAAAATTGTGGCTCGGTTTCCTGGATTTCTTCTCCTCCTTCGGTTCATAACTTGCTAAGCTAGGTAATACTTTGTTTTCTCTTGATTTATTGTGAAATCTAGGATCATGTTTAGTGGGTTAAGCAATTATATTTGGGGGTTTCGGAATTTCTGGGTAAACCGATTTCCTGTATAGCGATTTTGAGATTTATTTCCTCTTTTGTTCCTTCTAATTTATGGCCTAGCAAATTGAAAATCAAATGGAAGGAACTATGCTCCGATTTTCTGAATTTCCAGCCGTATGATGCTCTGATTTTTCTGGGTTCCCAGCCATGCACTTGTTCTATGATTCCAGCCATGCTATGCTTTATTTTTCTGTTGGTTTTCCAGCCGTGTGTCTCAGTTTGTTTGGTTCCAGCCATGTATTATGTTTTGCCTTAAAATCCAGCGTGTGTGTGTGTTCTGTTTTTGGGTTCCAGCCGTGTGTTACAAGACACCTTGTGATAGTTATTCCTTGCATTTTTAATCAAGCTAAGCCATGATTTAATCCTTGTTAAGCCATGCCTTTATGTGTTACATAGATGGAGTTAAAGTCATAATTTTCAAGCATGTATTTCCTATTGAATTGATGGCCTAAGTAAGGTTCTAGGGATTTTAGTTTAAACTAGTAAGTTACCTTGGAAACTTGATTTGCCAAGTGCTATACCCATGCTTTATAAACTACTTTTTTTTAGAAGAAAAGAAATGATTTCCTAAGCTTTTTATATCCTTAATATGGTTTATTTATGTAGTTGAAGTTGGGTTAAGTAAAGGATGTTTCACAAGCATGAAAGCATTAAGCCTATGGGCTGTCCAAAGTTTCAGAATTTGCCTTCTACTCTTCTATTGAAGCCTAATCAGCCCATTAAATTCTTGTTTAAATTTGCCTTGGCTCAATTAAAGATGGATGATAGCATGAGAAACCTTTGAAATGAAGTGACAAAAATCTTATTTGCAAACATTGGCCTTTTGATGGAATTATCTCCTAAAATGGTATTGCAAAAACTGTCCAATGCCCTTTCACTGAAAAATTTCCAGATTTGAAATACTTCCTTGGTACCTTTCCCCTTTTATTTAAATTCCTACCCAATTGTGTGTTTTAACTCATGATTTCAACCCATCCTTATGTGGTAAACAATAACCTTTTTAAAAAGGGACAACCAATGGGTAATATGCTTTCATGAGTCTCTTTGAATGGTATAGGATGAGGGGTTCAATGTGGTGAGCTATCATTATGTATGTTGGGTAGATAAACGGGTTGAGGAAACGCTTAATTCCAAGGTTTGGAATTTAAGTTAGCACGTAAGAGTATCGATTAGTTAAGTTCCAAGTAAGGTGAGTATTAATGTGCCTATCTCATTTTATTGAATAGGAATCTGTTTTCAAGATTCAAAGGAAACTATTAAGTAAAGCTCGTAGGTAAGTAGCTATGACCATGCTCCTTACACAAGTTCCCTTATGAAATGATGTTTCTTTCTTTTCTCAAATGTTCGTCTAAAGATAGAGTAAGTGTGAAAATATATTATGTATAAGCCCTTCTTGATCGCCCCTGTTAAGCACCATGATACTTATTATTGTGTGTATGGTATAAGGTAATGCATCATGAGATTCTTTATGCATGCTCTCGTTTAAATAGCTAATGTCTTATTTAATTATATAGCATGACATGAAACCTTTTTATAAAAGCATGTGCATTAGACTAAGAAAAAATAATGAAAACGAAAGAATGCAATGAAAGGAAAGAATGAAATGAATGTTCAGTGTATGAAAATACGTAATGGCCACTTAAATGAAGAAGGGGTACCCAAATGAATGAATGGGCAGATGGCAATGCCGGGTAATAGTATCTGGTAGTGCACCCAGTACTGCGCCCTAATGGAATGGGATTCCAACCCGCGGCCACGGGCGAATCCATTGGTCTAAAAGACCACTAACCCTATCATATGGGGCATAATAGTGTGCAATGACCGAAGAAAGTGAAAAGATAAAAAGCATAGAAAGCATGTTTATGCACGAAAGTATGGTTTCGTCTCAAAAAATTACTTTTAGGGATGAAATTTAGTTTGCCCCTAAATAATTTCGTCCCTAAAAGTCAAATTTGCTGTAGTGTCAACTGAATTTTTGTGGTTTTTTTCTAATCTAGATGTATTGATTGATCAAAGTGATGAGCTATAAAGAGATGTCGTAAAAGTATATTTATAAATTAATATGAGTTTATATAATATATTAGTTATACTTTTAGAATAAAAATAGTTTTATAATCTAATATACCACATAAAGACACATCAGTTTGTAGATTTACTTTTGTAGGATCTTTTTGTGGTTAAAAAATTTCTCTTGATAAATCAATTTTTGCTCAATAGACATGGAGGCTAGGATATTTCATTCGACTTTCTATTATATATCCTGGTATTTTCTGTTAGAGCTTTTTTATTTGTCATTGTGTAAAGCACACTATCTACATCATTAAAATAGTAAGATATTAATTTATAATATCTGAATTTTAAAATTTATCTACCAAATCAAATTACATCATATAAACATTTTAGTAATTATGTTTTACACAACGACTTGAAAGTAGAATGCTTCATAATAAGGGTGTCAAGGAGGCATCATGTGCATTGAAATTTTGAAAAAGGAAATTAAAACCGGTAGGATATTGCTACTCCACATCCTTTTTTTTTTCTTATCGAAAGTGTACCGAATTTTCTTTTTATTTTTTAAAAATGAAAAATAAATTAGGAAAATCATCTTTATTTAAACAAAAGTTAAAATGAATAAAAATTAAATAACAAATTTGATTAGATCCAAATTGGTAACTTATGTTTTTCTTTTAATATATTAGGGGAGGGAAGTCAAACCCATGACATCTATTTTGGAGATGTGGGTGTTGTGCCCCGCAGGCTGTTGGCAATTGGTCACTTGTGTTAACCCAATATCAGTTTTTTTTTTTTTTTTTTTTTTTTTTTTTTTTTTTTTTTTTTTTTTTTTGAAATATGGACTTTTTCATATATAACTCAAATTAGAGAAGGTATTGGATACAAGGAGGATAGTCCCCTACAAGAATGCTCTCCTCAGGGAGACTCAAGGCCTTCTTTGCTAGACAGTGTGCAACTACATTGATGTTTCTAGGGATGTGGCCTGGACCAGCTTTGAAAGAAAGCTGGAATTATCTGAATATCTCTAGCTAGTAGACCCACTAAAATGCAGTTGCTTTCTACTTCATTGATGGCCTGGACTACACTTAGAGAATCACCTTCTAATATAATGTTGGGGAGCTTCAGATTTGAGCAGAAAATTGCAGCTTTCAATGCAGCGAAAGCTTCACCCAGCAGTGGTTCAGGAAAGAGATCATGAGAAGACATTAGGGTAGCAGTTACTTTACCATTCCAGTCTCTTATTACCACACCAACTCTCACTCTACACCTAACCTTGTCAATGGTAGCGTCCCAGTTGGCCTTGAATTGATGAAGAGGAGGCACACACCACTGCACTGGTTTTGGGAGAGAGAAGATTTTATGTTTTTGTTGGCCACAACACAGGCTGAAATCAAGGAGATTCATTGAGATTAGATTAGTCACTTGCTGGGGAGGGTTAAATTTTGACTTGAACACCCAAGTCTTTCTTTTATGCCAAATATTTTTTGTTGTCATGGTAATCTTAGTGAGTTCCTTTTCAGACATGATGGAGAATAGATGGTCTAAAACTTCCTTGAAAGGAACATCAAAGATGCTACACTTCTGAATCCTCCTCGAACTTAGGCTCCATACAGCTTGGGTAGATTTGCACAACCATAGGGCATGAGCAACAGTTTCTGGATGGCATAAGCAGATAGGACACATGGGAGATTGCACCACTTTTCTCTTATGAAGGTTAAGCTTTGTTGGAAGGATTTCCTTGGCTGCTCTCCAACTGAACATCTTGACAGAGTTAGGTCTTTTTAGATTCCAAATGCTATGCCATAGGTCTAATTTTAAGATAGCCCTTGAGGATTGACCCAACTTGCTATCTGAGATTGACCCTTGAAGGTGATAGGCAGACTTCACTAAAAACTTACCATTAGAAGTGCATCTCCAAGTCAACATGTCTGAGCTTCTACAAGGGCTGATTGGAATTCTAGATATGGTTTCTACTTCAGATTCACTGAAAATTTCCTGAATCAAGTTTGATTTCCATTGCAGCGTGTCTTGATCTATCAATTGAACCACTTTAGCTCCAACATCAAGGATTTTAGGAGTGGATTGTATCCTGTAAGAGGTAAGGATAGGAATCCACTGATCTTGCTAGATGTTCACCCTTTCCCCATTTCCTATTTTCCACATTAAGCCTTCAAGTAAGAGGGGCCTTGCAGAAATAATACTCCTCCACACAAAGGAGTCATTATGTTTTCCTTAGAAGAGTCGAAATAAGTTTTGGGAAAATACTTGGCTTGAAGAACTCGAGCTGCCAAGGAGTAAGGGCTTTGGAGGACCCTCCAACCTTGTTTAGCTAATAATGCCAGATTAAAATGTTCACAATCCCTGAAGCCTAAACCCCCCTCCTTCTTAGACTTGCCTCCAGGTCATCCAATGTAGTTTGCCTTTGTTTTCCTTTTGACCCCACCAAAAAGTTTGCATCAATTTGTTAATACCCTTGAGAATGCCTTTTGGGATCTTGAATATACCCATGCTGAAAGTGGGGATAGACTGTACCGCAGATTTAAGCAGTATCTCCTTACCTGCTTGAGATATCTGGTTAGTTTTCCAGCTCCCTAAATGAGTCTTGATCCTTTCTAGAATTGAGTTGAAAGCCCTTACTTTGTGCCTGCCAACATAGGATGTTAGACCCAAGTATTTATCAAAAGGGCCCGAGGCCTTAATACCTGCAGAACTCAAAATGCAGTGTTAAATATCCTGCCTGGTGTTCTTACTGAAGAAGATTGATGTTTTATCAAGGTTAAGCCTCTGGCCAAAGGATTTTTCATAGGTTGTAGGGATAGAGTACAAACTGGTCCATTCAGAAGGGAGTGCCTTACAGAAGATGAGACTATCATCTGCAAAAAAATAGATGATTAATCTTAAGGGAGTTTCGAGCAATAGAGATGAGGCCTTGTTGTTTTGCCTTGTTGAGAGAGAGACTAAGAATTTCTGAGCACAAAATAAATAGGTAGGGGGATAGAGGATCACCTTGCCTAATTCCCCTTGTAGGTAGAAACGTATCTTGAGGAATGCCATTTACAAGGAGAGAGTAAGAGACTATGGTCACACATTGCATAACCAGCTCAACCCAGACACCATCAAACCCCATCTTTTCTATCACAGCTCTTAGAAATGTCCACTCTACCCTATCATATGCCTTACTCATATCGAGTTTTAGGGCCATGAAGCCATTCTTTCTCCCCCCCCCCCCCCCCCCC
>QEOT01009399.1:579259-640067 GCA_003123785.1 Pterocarya stenoptera
TTTTTTTTCCCCCCCCCCCCCCCTTTAATCCTTGTTTGCATAGAATGCATCAGTTCATAGGCCACAATAATGTTATTAGAGATCATTCTTCCTGGTACAAAGGCACTTTGGGTGTTAGAGATGAGGTTAGGCAAGATAAGCTTTAGTCAATTGGCAAGGGCCTTTGCAATGATTTCATAAAAAACATTGCATAGGCTAATAGGTTTGAAATCTGTGACAAGAGTGAGAGACTTTTTATTGGGAATAAGGGTGATATATATGTGGTTTATTGCTTTGAGACCTTGCTGAGAGTTTAGGAATTCCATGATAGCAGCAACTATATCAGAGCCCACAACAGGCCAGTGATTATAAAGAATACTGTAGGGAAACCATCAGGTCCAGGCGACCCTAGTGGGCTCATTTCAAAGATTGCTTTCTCTATTTCTTGCCTTGAGTAGTCCCTTCTTAGGGACATGTTCATGTCAGCTGTAACAATAGCCTCAAGATTGTCCAGAGTTTCTGCAATGCCCTTAGGATTTGAAGATGAGAACAAGTTCAAGTAGTATGCTTGGAATAGTCTTCCAACCTCTTTTTGATCAATCAATAGATTACCATTCTCAGAGTAGAGTGTATTAATGATATTCCTTTTTTTTTTGTCCTATGAGTAGCACACTTGTAAAAGAATTTGGTGTTTCTATCACCTTCCTGCAACCATTTTTGTTTGGCCCTTTGGCACCATTTCATATCTTCCTCTTCAAGGACTTCATCTACTTCTTTCTGGAGGAGTTTAATTTGCTCATTCAGATGGCCTGAGTTAGAATCTTGCAAGGATTTGAGCAACTCCCTTTTCTGAGAAATGCAGAATTTCTGATGACTTTGTGTTATTTTATGCCATTCACTTAACTGAAATTTACACCTCTCGAGGCCTCTTTTGGTAAGTTCTACTTTGGAACAAGACCTGAATGCACCATTCCATGTTCTCTTAACAACTTCCTCACAACCCTCTTTCTTGGTCCAATCTGATTCATATCTGAAGATTCTTCTAGTAGGAGTGAGATCAGGTTCTTGATTATAGCAATTGATAAAGAGGGGGCTGTGGTCAGAGCACTAGACAGGCAGGGCATAAACCAAATTAATATCATAAAGTTGATGCCAATCACAATTCACAAGTGTTCTATCCAACCTTTCTCTATTATTACACCATGTAAATTTGGACCCCTCATATCCGAGATCCCCTAGATCACAGCCCATAATGGCTTTTCTAAATTCCTCCATCTGTTTGTAAGGCCTAAAAGAAGCACCACACTTCTCATCTTGGGACAAATTTCATTAAAGTCCCCCATGCAAAACCAAGGTATACCAGGAGCAAGTTTCAATAACCTCAATAAATTCCAGCTTTCTCTTCTTTTACTTACAACAGGTTGTCTATAGAAACCAATTAGCAGCCAGTTTTTGTTTAAAGATTTTGAGAAAACAAGAAGGGAGATGTGGCTGAGAGAGTATGAATGTAACTCTGCTTTCAAGTCTTTTTTCCAAAAGATTGCTAGGCCCCCACTTCGACCAATGCAGTCAACTATGAAGCTGAAATCAAAACCAATTTTATTTTTGATGTTTTCTAGTCTATCTCTTTTACACTTGGTTTCACAGAGGAAATCCATATCCGGGTCCTTTTCTCTCACCAAAAGGTGGAGCTCACGAACTCTTAGAGGGTTCCCTCCCAAGCCCTCGACAGTTCCAACAGATGGTTTTCATGGTGATTGGCAGGGATGTTCCATAGCCTCTACCATTATAGAAAATTTTCCTATTTTGAGGGGTAGTTTGGTCTCATCTCCCCTCCCACCAGTTCTTTTCTTGAGACAAAAGGAATCATCTACCAACATATCCATCTTACTGGACCCTGCAGCTAAATTGGTCTCCCCACTTCTAGCCTTTCTTTTCCAGTTTGCTAGGAATCTCTTTGTGGTTTGTCTAGTCATCCTAGAATTAAAAATGGTACGGGGAAGACTAACCTGGTAGTCATCTTGTGCAGGTAAAGTAGCATGGCCAGCTGGCTCGAAAATGGGGTGCATGTGGTTAAGTACAGGTTGAGAGGACAAGGCTGTATTCTCCAGAAAGGTGTTAGCTACAATGGATGGGATCTCTAAGTTTGATGACATTTCCCCATTAAGCAAGACATTCTCTCCTTTATTCCCTACCTCCACATTATTACCAAAAGTGGTAGCAAACAGTTGGTCATGTGTTGGAATACCAAGGTCACTAGCCTTTGTTGCCCACTTTTCTACTGGTAGTGGACCAAGCCCCTTCCCGCTAGAACTAGACCTCTTGTCGTCCAAGTTGCTGTGTTTGAAGTCATCTGAGTCCTCCATCTCTTCCCTTTTGCTTGTTTGAACATGACCAGATTTCATCTGAGGACTAGCTCTGAGCCAGAACCTATACTGGGATTGGTTTTCTACACGTGATCTTCCATCCTATGCAGACTTAGAACATCTTAGCTTAGCATGCTGGATAGAACCACACATTGGAAACAAAAACTGGGTAGTCTCTCATACTTGAAAGAGATCCAAACTCGGTTATCCCCCATAGTGAGGAATCGTCCTCTTGCCATCGGCTTGGAAGTATCAACTAGAACTTTGACTCGCAAGAATTGGCCCCAACCCATAGTGAGCAACCAAACACCTCTTGCTTTTCTCGTTAGAAATCAAAACATCTTCCTCCGAGAGATTAACAGATTGTTGTTCATCTTCAGTTAGATATAGGCCCTCATACAAGTTAGAAAGTTCCTCTTCGATAGTAAACTAGAGCTAAAAGAAGAGACTAATGGCTCTTTAGATAAGATCTAAGAGACTAAACCTCTATGCTCTAGAAGAGACATAGAGAGCAAAACCCCACCTTTCCTAGAGAGAGAGGGGACCTTGCAAGGTATCACTTAGAGCATTGGCCAAATAAATATAACTGCACGAGTAATAATAATATATACTTAATCTTATGGTTTTGTTCCTTCATTTTTGCTCATGTATTTTATTTTATTTTTAAATTTTTTTAATGTTAATGGTTAAAAAAGTAATTATCAATAATTTTTTTTAAAAATTTTAAAATTTTTTTTAAAAAATATATAAATATACTCAAACATGTCCAGCAATCAACTATTGGAAGGCATTATTAGGTGTAAGGAGTTGGGTTTATTTTCTATTGATATTGAATGTGATTCTTTGGTAGTGGTTAATTGGATATTGCCTAAAGCATGTACAGTTTCGTATCTTTGGAATTTTTGGGACAAATTGTTGATATTACTGAAGGAATTTGATTACAGTATTAGTCATTGTTTTAGAGAAAGCAATCAAGTTGCGGATTGCCTTGCTCGTGAGGGGGCCTGTGACGTGAATAATATGGTTAGGGAGGTGTCTCAATTAGGCCGTGAGACCATAGGTTTGTATAGGCTAGACTGGGTGGGATTGGCAAACATTCGTGTTTCTTCAAGTTTTTGGTCTTGTTTTATTTAGGCTTGTTAGATTACTGCAATGTTTTTGGCTTATAGGATTGTTTAGTTTTGTTATGGCTGTGGTTTTTTGTTGGTTTGTATTTGGGTGGTTGGTTGTACACTTCCAGATGTTTGGCTTGTAATCACGGTTTTCTTTCACAATAAATGAGACATATCAATAAATTTGACACGAGGTCACTGATATGGGACTACTGGCTCTTGATTATTAAAAAAAAAAAAAAAACCGTCCAGCAGTCAAGTAGCATTTTCCTGTATCGAAAGTCTTTGTCAAAGACCTTACAAATTAAAAACCTCACCTGAAGTTGAGGCAGGTAGAGTCGTAGACCTTTCTCGTTGATGTATTTGAGCTTGCCCCGTTTTTAAATTTATGATTTTGATTTCATCAACAGCAACCCCGGACAGAAAATAGAAGAGCAAAAAAATAAAAATCAAGCTAGCTAGCTCGCTGTCTTCGTTGGAAGAACCATGTTCTCACTTTCTAAACAGTTACCGACTCCATTATTGCTTCTCTCTCTCCTTTTCCAAATATGCGTTTCCCTAGACACCATAACGCCGGACGAGCCTCTTAAAGACGGTGAAATCCTCGTCTCCCACCGAGAAACGTTTGCACTTGGGTTTTTCAGTCCTGTAAATTCTAGTCGTCGCTACGTCGGGATTTGGTATAACAAAGTGCCAGTACAAACGGTTGTTTGGGTCGCTAACAGAGATGATCCTCTGGACGACACTGCCGGTATACTCTCCATCGACGGTCATGGAAACCTCGTCCTCACCGAGACGAACCGAAGCATCCCTATCTGGTCTACCAACGCTTCTGTTGTTTCCGCGAACCATTTCATGGCTAGGCTCTTGGACACCGGGAACCTCGTTTTGGTTCATCCAGAAACCCAGAGCCTTATATGGCAGAGCTTTGACTTTCCGACCGACACTTTGCTTCCGTTTATGAAACTCGGGCTCGATCGCCGGACTGGCCTGAACCGGTTCCTGACATCTTGGAAGTCCAAGGATGACCCGGGAACCTGCAACTGCACCTATGCGATTGATCCAACCGGGTATCCGCAGCTGTTCTTATACGAGGGTGGGGCTCCTTTGTGGCGGGGCGGATCTTGGACAGGAAAAAGATGGAGCGGCGTACCCGAAATGTCACAGAATTACATCTTCAACGTCAGCTACGTGGATAATCAAGATGAGATCACCATTGAATACGGTGTCACTGTTCCTAACGTTTCCACTAGAATGATGGTGGAGGAACCTGGGGTCGTGGAGCGGTCTACTTGGTTCGAGACCGGGTGGGTCCGGTTTTGGTCCGCCCCGAAAGAGAAGTGTGATAACTACCAAGAATGCGGTCCAAATAGTTACTGTGACCCGAACAACCCAGAAAAGTTCGAGTGCACGTGCTTGCCCGGGTTCGAAACCAAGTCGGCCCGCGATTGGTTCCTGAGAGATGGGTCGGGCGGGTGCGTGAGGAATGTGTCCACGTGCAACAGCGGAGAAGGGTTTGTGAAGCTTGCACGTGTGAAGGTGCCGAATACCTAGATAGCACGTGCGGACATGAGTCTGTCGTTGAAAGAGTGCGAGCAAGAGTGCTTGAAGAATTGTACTTGTACGGCATACACCAGTGCAGACGAGACAAAGGGAGGGATTGGGTGCCTTACATGGCACGGGAACTTGGTGGACACGAGAGTTTATTCCAATGGAGGACAATATTTATATCTACGCGTGGATGCAGCTACATTAGGTACTCCAGTTTTATTACTTCTTTTTCTACTTAAAACAGGATCCACGTCCCATTTAAAGGGTATTGGCAATGTAGTGATTGTCAAGTTTAAATTTTAATTAAAATTTAAAATTTTGACTAAAGTCAAAATTTTTGAAGATGTTAATTTATATTAAATTAATTATTTTTAAGTCAAAATAATAATATAATATTATATATTTTAATAATTTTTTTAAAAATATTTTTTAAATAGTTTTTTTTTATATATATTTTACAAATACATTCTATATATTAATTAATAATTTAATTTTTATTGTCCAAATAAATTATTTAAGGTAAAGAAGAATTGAAGAGAGAGAGAATTTTTAATAAAAATATAATTTTGACTTGAAGTGATTTGATTAGTTCAATGGATTTTAGGAAAATTTTTTCAAATTTGAACTTGACTAGCATTTGACTAGCCTAATGCCAGCACTCTTAAGTAATAAGAAATTCAGGTTCTATAAAGATTGAGTTTTCCACTCTTTTTCTTCTTTTTTTTCTTAGCTCAATATGCAAAGAAGAATGGTCTTCTTCAGAATAAGGGAAAGCTGGCGATTCTTGTGGTTTCTGTTGTAGTAATGCTGCTTATTGTGGCTTCCATTGGGTATTGGTTCATACTGAGGAAGATAAAGAGTAAGTAAAACATGATTTTTAAAGCGGTTTCTTCGTTTCAAATATTTGTTTATTTTTAAGCTTGTTGAACATAAAAGTGTACTTTCAAGATTTTTGCGTTTATTGTATAGTCTTTAAGTTCTTCCTATTCTTTTCCTCGATTTGCTTCCTTTCTTTTAGGGTCTTTCTTCAGTCAATTTCATTTTGTCAAGGAATATTTCATAATTGCTTAAAATTTTGCATAGAGAAAAGACAAAACAAGTATACCTTTAGCGATATGTCCGCTGCAGCAAGCTTAGAAGAATCTTCAACTAGAAGGGAGCTCGATGGAAGTACTAGAAATTCAGATTTACAATTCTTTGAGCTAAGTA
The DNA here is from genome assembly GCA_003123785.1 of Pterocarya stenoptera. Taxonomy (NCBI): domain Eukaryota; kingdom Viridiplantae; phylum Streptophyta; class Magnoliopsida; order Fagales; family Juglandaceae; genus Pterocarya; species Pterocarya stenoptera. The sequence goes on from QEOT01009399.1 coordinate 585,477, forward strand.
AGATAGTTGCAGCCACGGATAACTTCTCTGTTTCTAACAAGCTAGGAGAAGGTGGTTTTGGATCAGTGTATAAGGTAATCAATCTCCTTGAAATTCAATTCATATGTGTGCAATGCATCAGTAATTCCATTCTGAATGTTCAAGGTTGTCATTGATATTTGCTTTCAGGGTTGCTTATACGATGGAATGGAAATAGCAGTGAAAAGACTATCAAAGTCCTCCGGACAAGGCATAGAAGAGTTCAAGAATGAAGTTGCAATCATCGCTAAACTTCAACACAGGAACCTTGTTAGGATTCTGGGTTATTGCGTTCAGAGAGAAGAAAAGATGTTAATCTATGAGTACTTGCCAAACAGAAGCTTGGACACTTTCATTTTTGGTATGTCTTCTTTTCACATAAGCTTCTTCTAGTTTTCAGCATACCTACCAAGCAAATCATCTAAAGATATGATCTCTTCTTTCAGATGAAACAAAAAGGTCATTGTTAGATTGGGGCAAATGCTTCGAGATTATTTGTGGGATTGCTCGAGGGATCTTATATCTTCATCAAGACTCAAGATTAAGGATTATCCACAGAGATCTAAAGGCCAGCAATGTTCTTCTTGACAATGCAATGCATCCGAAAATTGCAGATTTTGGTATGGCTAGAATTGTTGGAGGGGACCAAATTGAAGCAAATACAAATCGTGTTGTTGGAACATAGTAAGTGTGCTACAAATTAAGGATACATTTATAGTACAATTTCTTTTTTTTAAGCAAATACCAATTTCTTTTTTTTTGAAGCAAAATATTAAGAGAAAATATATTTGCGACCATGAATTGTGCAACTGCCGCGTAATCGCTTTGAAAAAAGTGAATAAAACATGAGACCCACATGAAAAAGTTAATTTTTTAATAATGGACCCTACACTTTTTCAAAGCGATTACGTAGCATTTACGTACTTCACAGCTGTACGTAGAATTACTCAAACATTAATAATATCATTTTAGTTTTGTGATAATTTCATTACGTTGTTGCAGTAGTTATATGTCTCCGGAGTATGCGATGTGTGGACTATTTTCAGTGAAGTCAGATGTATACAGCTTTGGGGTTTTACTACTGGAGATTATTACTGGTAAAAGGAACAATACTTATTATCACAATGATCCCTCCTCAAACTTGATTGAGCATGTAAGTACAAGTTTATGCAAATAATTTGTCTCATATTATTTATTTAAACCTAAACACACGAACATGCTGTTTAATTGTAGGTTTATGGGAGTTATGGAAAGAAGGCAAAGCCATGGAAATAGTTGATTCATCACTGGTTGACAAAGCCCCTGATAATGAAGTTGCAAGATGCATTCAAATTGGGCTTTTGTGCGTGCAAGAATATGCAACAGATCGGCCAAAAATGTCAGCAGTCGTTGCAATGTTGGGTAATGACACACCTCTTCCTTCTCCACAACAACCTGCATTTGTTTTGAAGGGTAGTAGCCATGGGAAAGACACATCAACTAGCGGAGGAGCCATTTCTGTCAATGAAGTAACTGTCTCTTTGATTCACGCTCGTTAAAGTCGAATTCTGTTTGGTGCAATGTATTGATATGAAGTTACTGTTAGTAGGGTCTTTTTCTTCAAAAAAGAAAATGTAAGCCCAAAATATTATTAATTTAATATTTTTTTTATCTAATTTAGTTTTTCATATTTTACAGTTCTACCGATCATAAGTTAATTAATAATCATATAATAATTAAATTATTGTTTAAACAATCATATTTTTAATAATCATTTAACGGTAATAACTATAAAGCTTTGATTAAACTCTTCTAGAATTTGATATAAATGTCTTAATTACCAACCAACATGAGTTAAAAGAATAAAAGTGAAAAGGGTACTATGCAACCATCCAATTATGAACATGAATATAGCATTGCACTACAAGATAAAATTCGTTCAGTTAATTCAGTTAAGATCATAGATCGTGGTGCACAAATAGAAATCGTTCAAACCTTCTGCCTCCCAATTGAATTCATTCCATGCAGTCCATTCCCATCTGCAAACATCTTATCCTTGAGAGGTTGGATAGGTGATGAATACTGTAGTTTTGCATATATTAAGGACTCGCTTGGATAGCAAGATCCTACCGTCTCATCTCATCTCAATATTCAAACACTAATAATATAAATATTTTTTAATTTTAGATTTTCAACGTTTTCATTTAATTATTACCTAATCATTATAACTTTCGCAAACTCTCAAACAAAACACAAAAAACAATTCAATTTTTTCAAATCTCAAAATAAAAATAATATTAAAAAAATATATTTTAATAATATTTTAACTTTATAATATTTTTATTTAAACTTTTTTTTCTTTTCCAAATTAAACCTCATCTTAACCCAAACCGTTTCACTATTGTTCACAAATAATTTCACTATTATTATCACATATCATCCCATCTTACTATCCAAACGAGGCCTAAATCATTTCCCCCCATTTTCACTCCAACAATAATATGTGTGCCATACTTCTCAACAAACCTGGAATTATCCAAACACAGCATAAGTTTGATATGTTCTTTACACTTAATACAGTAGGATTATATCATACACTTTACATATACACTTCCCAGAGACCGATGAAAACAAAGCTGAAAGCCATAGAACTCAGCTTGCCAATGCAGCAGGATCCAATGACGATGGTACAGCTTGTTTAACATGATCACTCAATACCACCTGTGATTTTTCTCGTTCAATGTTGTACAGTGTGATGAAGACACCATCAAAAGCAAGGCTTTTAGTAGTGTTGGCAGCATCTGAATTCAAATGCAGTATTGAAGTGGCCCGAGGGGATTTTACCAGAAAGAGAGAGTCCCTTGTTAAACTGCTCTGACATTTAGAAGCATAAAACACTTTATTAAAGCATATAGAGGTTAAAGTGACGAGTGGAAACAGAGGACAATAGAACAAGACCTAATGATTGAGAAGAAGGATAAACTGGTGAACTTCTTTCCGATCATTCTTTTTATCAATTCTATTCTGAACGTAGTCTCTGCCACCAAACCCAACTAGAATTTTAATTTTCAAATATTTTCATTGACATGAACAACTACATCATTCGAATGGCCAAATTAAGTAGGAGAAAGTGCAACTCATTGTTAAGGCGTGTTTTGTAGCTGTCACCGTAATTGCTGTGTAACACGTACAAGAGGAGGAAGGAAAGGGTGGCTGGGACTGGATAGCCTCCAATGTCCAAGTCAATTATCGTGAGAGCTTAATCTTTGAGAATGGAGAGGATGAGTCTTACTCATCAAATATCTCTCTTTCCTTCGTGTCATGGGCCTCCTTTTATTTGTGCCTCGTTTCTCGTAAAACTCGCCCATCATGGTTGTCATTCTCCTTGCCAAGACAGCGGGACATGTCATTTAATGAGGCCAACCACTCTAGGTACCGAGGTCCAACATTTGTGGAGGCCGGACAAATTTAATGCATCTGATTATGTGACGCCCCGACTCCCACGTACAAAACAACACGAGAATCGTGCCGTCAGGATGATGACAACAAGGGTCACGCATCCCAACGATAAGTGTTCAAATGTGTGCAAAACACAAAAGTGCACAACAAAACACAGCGGATAAATAAATAACTCAACTAAGTACCAGAATTTGTTTAATACAAATGTCCAAAAACAAAAGCGTTGTAAAAGCAATACCACTATCTCAGAAAAATAATACAAAACTCAAAATATAAATACATGTGATCCCAGATCACTCCTTCGGCGGAGCCAAATCCTCAGGCTCAGCATCTACATCATCAACATCAAAATCTACGGTACCAAAAATGGTACCGCAGGTAAGTTATAATCCAAACCACTCCGAGATAAAAACACATTAATGCAACCAACCATGCATGCATATGATGCAATATGCATGAAATCCAAAAATATCATTTTTCCCCAAAATGAATATTTTCAAACACACGCCAAAATCCCATTTTGGCCCAAAACATTTCCATCAATACATTTTTCACCATTTTTCCATAAAATGGCCCAAAACAATAATCCATTATTTTCCCAGAAAATGACTCACACAAATCCTTTATCCAACACACGCCATTTTTCCAGAAAATAGCCCATTATCCATTTTATCCATATGCACCATGATCTCCCCTAGGGATCATCCACACCAATGTTTTGAATTCCGTTCCGGTGAGCATTCCGGTTTATGTACTGGAACGGAATATTTCGGTACCGGTGTATTCCGGTGTGCCGTTTCGGGATTAATTATATATTATATATAAATATTTATATGTATATATAAACTAACAACTAATAGAATAAATACATATATATGTAAGTCTGTACCATGTATATGTGTATATATATGAAATAATTGAAGATTTATAAAATGAATATACGTTGAAAAAATCATAAACTTGAGTTGAGACACAAAAACAAATAAGAAAAATAAAGAATAGAGAAATTATTAAAAATAATGAAATTTAAAAAATGAGAAAATGAGGAGACATATTTAAAGATACAAAAAAATTAAAATTATATAAATACATTTTATATTCTAGAATTAATTAAATATCATTTGTATTTAAAATTTACAAAAATGCCATTCAAACACAAGAAAATTACAAAATCAGTCCGAAATGGAACAGGGACCGAAATGCCAATTCCGGCCGAAATGGCCGGAATTTGACCGGAATGGCCGGAATTGACCGAAACGGCTGGAATTTGGAGCGAAACGAAATGAGGGGGTATAGTGTTCCGGACACTACATCGAAACGGCAAATTCCAGCCGTTCCGGCCGGAACGGAACGGAATTTAAAACTATGATCTGCACACCCTGGCTTCATAATGAGCGATGCCCAATTCCGCACCCAGTGCGTTCGTGGCCAAGCATCCTCTAGCCCCCGCTAGCAGAAGGGCCACGGAGTTGACACGAGACCCGTCCGATCCCGTTGTTGCCCGGCGACAACCCAGGGATGTCACTCAGTATATTCCGCTCCCGAGTGACCAGAGGAGCTCCACCGAGATAATGTCTCATCTCGGCTTGGGGTCTTGATACACACGCACCCAAAAATCATTTCCACATGAAAACCCAGTTTTCAAATATCCACATGAACATGAATGCAATTACCCGAAAATCCAATTTTCATTTACAAACATGATCATGCGTGCACATGTGATGTACCAAACACGACAACAATTTCCAACAACCAACCAATTCCAATAACCAAACACACAACAACTCCAACCTCCAATCCATCCGACCCCCATAACTCCTCGGACTCAATCCGGCACAACAACCCATTCATAGTAAAATATGTTAGTGCAAAAATATATTTAAATCTCAAAAGATGTTTGGAAAAATACTTACGGCGCTAAATAATAATTTTCGGAGGATCACAGATGAGCTGGAAGCGACAAAACAGACCGAATAGTGTAAAATACACTGAAGCCGTGGGTCTCAAAAACTCACTTTTGAACGGGGTTAAACCAAGACTTGAAACTGATAGGGAAGGGCCTAGAGAGGTTGGTGAAGTTAGTAGGGCCGTGGGTGGCGGCAAAAGAGGCGGTTTAAGGCCAAAAAGAGTGAAATCAGAGATGTTGTTAATGCGGCTTCACCGGTGGAGGATCGAAGCTAGGGTTGAGTCCTTTGGGTTGCTAGGAGGTCGAGGAAGAAGTGGTGGAGAAATGGTGGCCGGTGGTGGTGCGACGGCGGCGGGCGAGCACAAGAGGTGCCGTGGCTTTGAGGTGAGAGTGGGGGTTAACAGCGGCGCGAGAGGGGCTGGGGTTGGTGGTGGGAGGTCGCTGGTCAGTGGGGAAGAGTTTGTCCTGGGCAGTGTCAGAGAAGGGCGGCGCACGACGGCGCTTGGTGGACGGGACGAAAAATGAACGGGGAGAGGGAGAGGGAAGGGGCTGCGCACGTGGGAGAGAGCAGGGGAAATAAGGAGAAAGAGAAAGAAAAGGAAAGAAAAGGAGGAAGAAATAAAAAGATGAGGAAAGGAAATGAGGTCCAATCCTCATAACTTGGGTTAGAAAATGATCAAACGAAAAAGATTTTAAAACAATAAGTTAAATAAAATAATTCAAACGCTGTGAAAAGCTTAATTAAAACAATAATAATTTTAAAACCCATAAACAAACTAATTTAAATTAAACATCAATTTAAATGCAAAAAAATAAATAATAACAAGAAAACATATCGAAAATAATTTCCACATCTTAAAAATATTATAAAGTAATATATCAAAACTCTCATAATTTTAAAACAAGAGAACCAAAATTAAAATTAATTAAAATAACCCTTGAATTAAAATACAATAAAATACAGAGTGTTACAGATTATTCGGGGGACAAGATCCTAAGATGTCTTGGTCCCATTAATGCACTGGGACAGGAGATGGGGGGTAGGCCACTCGCTGAGTCTCTTGGTGGCAGGCTTGCTCGGGTCTTTCTCCCAAAGTTCTTTTGGCCCATTCCCCTTATGGCCCATGGGCTCTACCAAGCAATGCGGGCCCAGCCAAGGAGTGCAAAAATCACCATTCCAGTTACCCTACGAATTCCCTATACGCTAGCACAGAGGGAATTTAAACCATTCCCACGTCTGTAATATGCCCACACATCCGTACGTCATCCTGCCTTAGGAATATGCGCAATTGTCGCCTCGTTGTGTCCCATCACACTTCCTACTGGGGTCTCCAACCATCGCCTTTAGCCTATTTACTCCTCTCTTCGGTTCTCGTCACGACACTTTCTCAATGTTTGTGTACTCTCCCTTCGGCAGCTTCTCCCACCTTTCACTTCGCTACCCATGCCGTACTACCTTCTTTCTAGGTATCTCCCATGGCTTCAAGAAATGCCTCTTACAACAGGAGGCCAGGCCTCCCTCTTTCGATGGGTCAGCCCTTGGTGCCCTGCACATGACCTGCTTAATCCAGGAATCGGTGGTTTTGGAGCTTTCCAAGATCGATTGCGCTGCTGTTGACTCAACAGGCAACTCCAAGAAAGTGGCTTTGTACACTGGCGCGTTCTCCCATGGGCTCAGTCTCCCTTTTTGCCGCTTGGTACGCGACGTCTTGGACTTATTAGGTCTAGCCCTTGCGCTGCTGAACCCCCGCACTTGGCAGATTCTTCTAGCATGTTGAGTGGCATGGTGCATGATCTTGGAGCCCACAGGGAAGGAATATCCCTATTTGACTACACGAGAGTTCCTGTTCACCCATATAGTTTGTGCCATCCAGGGGAACATTTGCAACTTCCACTCCCAGTCAAAATCCAGGCTCGCCCATTTCGAGCCACGTCACTCCCATGCCAAGCGATGGCAGAACAAATTCTTCTTCATCTCAAGAGATTCGCTTGGGAAAATCGGCACCCATGAGTTTCCGGTCCGATCCAATTAAGGGATTGTTCAAGATAACAAGAGGATCGAGTTTAACTCATTCGACCAGGAAAGGGCCTGTATCCAACTGGTGTACGCTTGGGTTCAGGAACATGAGGAGGAGGTGTGGACCGATATTCTTCTGTCTTCGGCAAACTTGGCCCGATTCTTGGCTGCTCCCGCCTAGTCACACACGATGGGTCAAGAGTTCTTGAGAGCGCTCCCTACCTGATGAGCTCCCAAGCACTCTCATGAGGGCACCTCCTCCGCACGAAGAAAGGGATCATGTCTGCAGACCTGGCGAGGATGGGTGGTGGGCAGAGTCCTTCTAGGTGGTCTTCCTCTACTCAGAATGCCTCTTCCACTCCTTCTAGCAACCCATGGGCCTCTACCTGGAATTTAGACAATGAGGCGCTGCAGGCTGCCTTCCAGAAGGCCTTGGCAAAGCCAGGCCCCAAGGTCTCCACCGAACCTACCCACATTGAGCATCCAGAGGCGCTGGAGAGTCTTGACTTGGAGGTCCCGTCGGTGTTGGCGAGCGGAAAAAATGGTTTGCACCCGCTAATTCGCAACACGCATCCTGAGGATCTTTCCCACAGCAACACCTTTGTGCTTAGAGAGGATGGATCTTCGCCTTCATCTGGGGGGTCGTCCATCCATAGCCTCCTACCAGTGAAACTAATGCAAGGTCCCATCAGTCAACTCCCCTAAGAGTGACCAAAGGAAGGGGTTGACTGGAGCAGGAGAGGGACCAGGGGCTTCGTGATCTTCGAATGCTCCCTTTGGCTCTAATCTTGGCCCTCATGGGAGCCCAACGTCCCAAGGTGATGAAGATGCGTCTTTGTCATCTCGTCCTGCTACGAAATTTGTGGCAGATGTCCGGTTCGAGTCCTTTTGTTGGCAGGCCATTGAGTTGCTGGCAACCTAGGTGGTGGAAGGGCGACCTAAGGTGGAGAATGAAGCTAGGGCCTTGTGCACACTGGGCTAACGCTCATACAGGGAGATGTTACACCTCAGGGCTACGTTCGAATGCGCAGAAAGGGCTACAATCAAGTTGTGGACGAGAATAGGCTTTTCCGACAACTCGCCAAGGACCAGCGCAAGGTGGAGTCCGACCTTTGGACTGAGACGGAGGAAAGAGGCTAGAGCACTCGCGGTTGCGTCGTATCGAAGAAGAGGCTGGGGAGGCCCCGAAGAGTTGTGAACAGTATGTCGCTATCATAGGGAAGGCAAAAGACGTTAACCTCGACTTGCAAGGCGCTTGGACTCGACCACTCTAGAGGGAGTGGGAGGAGTGGGGCACTTGGGAGAGGTGTTCCCCCCTTTCGTCACTGAGGTGCAAGTGTGGGGAACTTGGGAAAGGTGTCCCCCTATTGTTGCCATGGCACGAGCGTAGGGCATCGGCCTTAAAGGCCAGACGGGATCTGTATCGACCGCTATGGAAAGCGAGGGGGAGTGGGGAACTTGGGAGAGGTGTTCCCCCTCTTTTGTCATCGAGGCATGAGTGCGAGGCATCGTTCTTAAGGGCCAGGTAAGATCTGGATCTACTGCTCTAGAAGGTGAGGGTGGAGTAGGGCACTTGGGAGATGTGTCTCCCTCTTTGGTCACCAAGGCCCAAGCACGATGCATCGGCCTTAAGTGCTAGGCAGGATCTAGATTGACCACTCTGGAGGGTGAGGGGGGAGTGGAGCACTTGGGATAGGTGTTCACCCCATTTTGTCACCGAGGCGCAAGCGCAGGGCATCAGGCTTAAAGACCAAGCAGGATCTGGGTAGACCGCTCTGGGCACATGCGCGTTATTGCTTCAGTTCCAGTAAGATGGTACATAAAGAAGCGAGAAATTATCTTTCATATTAGCAATTCTTTACACAAGGTCCATTTACGTATACAGGAGAAACTAAAGGAGATACAGGACATCAACGAAGTGGGGAAAAAATATTCAGGTGGTTTTGGGAACGTCCCCTTTCCCGCTGGTTTGCCCCGCCACTTCCCTCGGAGCTTTTTCATGTAGCACTCCCTTGCTACAACTTGCTCCTCGCACATGACCCTTACACCATCTTCTATCAAGAATTTTATTTTCAGGTGGTAGGTAGGGATTATCAACTTCAGGTTGTTTAAGGTTGCACAAACTTCAGGATGTTGACCATGAAGAAGTTTGTCATTGACGTCAATGAGAACCTACCCACCCCCATAGTTACGGGGAGCGTTATGGCTCCCATGGGTTGCAAAAACTCACTCGTGAACCCCCTCAGCGGGGTGGGGGAGGGGCACAACCTATCTTGGTTAATTCTCATCTTGGTGAAGGCCTCCTAGAAGAGGATGTCGGTAGAGCTACCATTGTCCACCAATATCCTCCGAGTTGTGTACTTGGCCACCAACATAGTTACCCCTAAGGCGTCATTGTGGGGATAGATGACCCCTTCGTGGTTTATGTCATCAAAGGTGACGGTGGGGATCCTCTAGGTCCGGGCTTGCTTGGGAAGTCTTCTGACGCTAAAACTTTCCTTGAACCTCGCCCTCCTGGCATACGAGTTCCTGCTCGATGTCGAACTGCCTCCACCAACATATCCTTTGGGAATTGTGTGGATTTCCCTCAATCGTAAATTGTTGCAGTCCTGCTTCGACGGGCTCGCTTCTCTTATTCTTGCAGACCTTCTCCTTGGGGTCTTGCTCCGACACCCTTCCCAGCTCAACTCTCACCTATCTTGGCTTGGGGGGGGGGGGGGGACGGGTGAAAGATGTTTAGGCATCTCAGGATTCTCCCTGGACCTCTTGCCCAACGTCATCGTGTATCTCGTCCATGAGCTTTTGCCTCAAGAATTGGAAATTCTCGGTTCAGTGACCTTCCTTCTCTTGGTAGGGGCAGCACGAGGTCCCTCGGTTACGGTTGCCCCCTTTCCTATACAGCTTGTCTTCCCGGGCTTGCACTTTCATGTTCATCTGTGTTCTTCTTGTGGAGCTTCCGTCGTCACCTCTCTTGTCTCCCTATCTCCTTCTTGCCCAGGTCTCTTTGTTAAGGGCCTTTGCTCCAATGGTCCCCTTTGGGGCTCCAACAGTTTGATTGGGGTTGGCATGCTTGCGCATGTTTAAGTTCCGAAGGGTGTCTTCAGCTTTAACAAAATCGTCTGCCCAATCCATGAAGTCCCACAAGGTCTCTTGGGTCCTCCTTGCGATCTGAGCCATGAATGGGCTAAGGGCCAAATACTGCCCAGTAGTGCTGCCAGCATGATTTTCTCTTCCTGATCATCGGTGGCTAGGCACTCCTTGTTGAAGCGGTACAAGGATGCCTTCAAACCCTTTGCTTCACGATGAAGAGGTAAGCTGTCGGTCGCCTTCTTTTCTGACTGGCCATGAACTAGGTTAAGAATTATCTACCCCGCTCTTCAAAGATGTGGATTGTGCCCTGTCGAAGGGTTCTGAATCACACCTGGGCAAAACCTTCAGAGTGAGGGGGAACGCCAGGCATGCTATTTCCTTGAGGAAGTCGTACAGCATCATGTGGATCTTGAAAGTTTCTAGATGCTCGACCGAGTCCTTGGACCAGTCATGCATCTCCATTTTTGGGGCCTTGAATTTTGGCGGGACTGGGACCGCCATTACCTCTATGCTGTAAGGTAGGCTTGTGCTACTCGACATCTGGTCCATGGATGAGGACCCCCCCAGCTTCTTCATCATTTCTTCGTATTTTCCATGAGGCCTCGCAGCTTGTCACGCATAGGCCTCCGTTCGTCGTCTTCGAAGCGTGCCTCGTCGACAATCTGTGACTTCCTTTCGAGCCGGTGCCTTCTTCAAACTCGACGTTCTTCCTCCTCAGCACTTCATTTTTCTGCCTGAGGGCTTCAGCTTCTGACGTTAACATTTTGACTAGTTCTTCCATTTTCGCTATTCTTCCTTCCATGTTCGCTGATGAGGATTGTTGTTCGAACGTTGTGCATGAGCATGTTGTGGCTTACACACAAAAAGCACGCTATCGTCGTTAGACAAAATAAATTTGGATCCCACAGACGGCACCAGCTGTTAAGGCATCTTATTTTGTCACGGTAATTGTTGTCTAACACCTGCCAGAGGAGAAAGGAAAGGGTGGCTGGGACCGGGTAGCTTCCGATGCCCAAGTCAATTATCGTAGGGGCTTAATCTCTGAGAACGAAGAGGTTGAGTCTTACCCATCTAATACCTCTCTTTCCTTCGTGTCATGGGCCTGCTTTTATTTGTGCCCCAGTCCTCATAAAACTCGCCTATCATGGTCGTCATTCTCCTTGCCGAGACGATGGGACATGACATTTGATGCAGCCACCTGTGCTAGGTACTAGGGTTTGACCTCGAGGGAGGCCACTCTCGGATGCATTTAATGCGTCTGATTCTTCGAGGGACAGGATCCTAAGCTGTCCTTGTCCCATTAACAAGAGATGGGGGCAGGCCATTGGCTAAGCTTCTTGGTGACAGGTCTACCAGGCGATGCGAGCCCAGCCTAGGAGTGCACAAATCACCATTCCGCTTCCATTTTTATCACACAAGAAAGTGTAAAGATGATTCGAAAGTTATAACTTGGAAAAGCCACTTCCTCCATCAATTCTAATACCATGACAAGTCAAAATTTGAATATTAGATGAATTTATCCTGGGTAAACATCATAGAAATTGAAGAGTCACTGACCACCCAACGCATCAAGTTAAACAATTCAATGGTTATAGCATCATTTTCAACAAAACTTTGCAAAAAAATTTATTCCCTTCTAATTTTTTAATAACAACTAAAGAAATTCTCAAATTTTCAAATAAAAATGCTAGCGTCTGTGACAATGAAATTTTATCTTTATAGGCACGATGCAACAAATAAAATCAATTCCACTACTACAAATGACTGAGTAGTGTAGTGTCTCAAACCTACATTGCCTCATCATGTAAAAACTAAGGAAACCCAGCCAAGCTAAAGTAACAATCAGACTATCAGTTCCCATGAATCAAAGTATTCATGAAATCAAAGCGAAGTGTTAAGACGTGTTTCGTAATGCCAGCTTCGAACACCATCAAACGTCTGCAAAAGGAATGAAAAAGGGTTGTCGGGTGTGTCCATGAAACCTCTGATGCCAAAGTCAGAAATAATTTCCAAGGAAGCTGAAAAGTGAGAAAGACCTAAGAGTTTGATAAGAGTGATTAACCTCTCTCTTTTGCCTACCTTCTTTTATTTTGACCCCCATTTCTCGAGGGGTCTCTGACTTCCCTGCCTTTGTAATGATCACTTTCTATTCCGGATGACATGACATTGTATTTAATGTTGTCGTTCCTGTTAGGGACAAGACCTCTACCTTTGGTGGGAACCATTCGGCGTCGCATTTAATGCAGCTAATCCTATCAAGGATCAGATCCTGACCTGTATTCTCTTCTTTAATGCAATGCGTATGATAGTATGATGTCTATTACTCCCTTCCTCGACCATCCTGGGTTTCCTTCTTTTCATTTCATGGCTCACCAAATCATGGGCCTCTGGTTTCGGGGAAGTGGGTCGGGCTTGGTTCGGCCTGGTTGCAAAAACTCCCTTCCAAAAAACATTTCAGAAACTATAATTTAAATCTATTTGTTTCTCAACTTTAATCTCACCAATAAACACATTTACAAATTTCCATAACCTTCAGTATCCCAAGAAACACAAGTGGAGATCCAAAAAGCTACCCTGATCACACAAAGTCGTTGCTTTTCATGGCTACAATAATCAATAATGTAAATTTCATCAGTAGTTTATGCTTGGTTGCCCAAAAATGCAGTAAAAGAACACAAACATGGGACGGCGGACACCCAAATTGAGAGAGAGTCAGCTGTCGAATGTTCTTGAGAAAAGGAGAGAGACAGAGAGAGAGAGGGCGGAAAATCGCACAAGCCTGGGATGACGACAACCAACAAGGAAACATAATCGATTTCTGGACTCAAGAACATAGAGAAAATCAGAGAGAAGAGGGAGAGAACAAAAGAGTGCCGTGACGGAGAGAAAAGGGAGAGAAAAACATTGGCAAGAAAGGGAGAAATACGAGGGAAATGAGAGAGAGGGTAGTTGGACGAGACTTTTACTGAATAAAATATTGATTTGATCTATATATATAGTGCAAGGCCAAATGTGACCGTTGGGAGGAGCTTACAGTAGCTCAAAGCCAATGAAGGAGTCCTTTGGTAAATCCAGTGCATGTATTTTTATGTCAAATGAGACAAATATTTCATTTTACTGGCATCTTGCTAAACTATGTGCAATAATGTAACCATTAGAGCATCCCCATCCGCCTTCCTATAATTGATCCTACATTAACTTTTGGCTTTTGGATTACAGCAACTGTAGCAAACCTAAATCATGTTTTTCATTTCTTTTATTCTGAATTTAATATATTCAGATATATTTGTTATTCCTACTCTTTCTTTCAAACTAGAAACAATATCATAAAAATTAAATTTTCTTTTATTAATGCGAGACAGGTACTATTTTTATATCTTTTGAATTATATTAAATAAAGTCATTTTTATTAAACATTTAACTAAATTTTATTAACAAACACAGATTTCCATAGTGTTATGTACGATTTCAATTCCCTAATAATTATATATTTCTAGATTTTATTATTCTGAATTTAATTATATATTTCAATTCTCTACTAATTTTTAAAATTTAACCATTACAAAATATTACCGTTGGAATTATTATTGTATCCGCAAAAAAATAATTTAAATTTTTATTTAAAATATTCACTAGAGAGTAATGGTTCAAAACATAAGAAAAAAGATAAAATAGTGAGTAATTAAGGTTGTAAAGGAAAGCGGGAGAAAAAATAATAATAAGGAAATAATTGAGAAAAATTATTTTAATAAAATAAAAAAAATATTGGAAGTGAGATGTAGGAAGTTTAAAAAAAATGAACAACATTTAAAAAAAATTAAAAAAGGATAAATTTTAACTAAAATCTAGAAAAACATTTACTCATATATATCTACTATATATATAAACGCGAATGAGGGAGCTACAGTGTTTTCGTCTAACATTTTTTTTCCATTTTCCCCCTGCTCTTGTTTCTAAATTCATGTTGTGTCCTTGACTTTTTCCCATTTTACCCCTGCTTGTATTCTAAAATTTCTGTTTTGCCACTCCCCCCTCCCCCGTCTGCTTCATCTCCTACAGTGCACCGCCGCATGCCGACGTGGCCAACACCACCCCGGCGATTCTCTTTCCCTCCGGCCGGCGTCCCTCTCCTTCCAATCTCAACCCCTATCATGCCGCCTTTAACAGCCACGAGGGAATCCAAGCTGCTGCGGGTCCATTTCTTCATCCCCTCCAGTGCGCCGCTGCATGCTGACGTGGCCAATACCGCTCGGCCCATTCTCTTCCCCTCCGTCCGGCGTTCCTCCTGTTCCAATCTCAGCCCCTCTCATGCCGCCGTTAACCGTCACGAGCGGATCAAAGCTGTCGTGAACAGTGTTTTCATCCAATAAAATTTTTCCTATTTTGCCCCTGATTTTATCACTTCTGGTTGATGTGTTTTTTACAGTAATTTTCGTTTTGCTTATCTTTTTGTATTTATTTCATCTCAGCTTCCTACAAATATTTTCTTTGCTCTTTTTTCATTTTCTCATTTAGGTCTCACTTAGATATAGAAACACTATTAATTCATCTCATCTCATCTTATTATTATAAGAAAATATTTTTAATGATATTGTGAATTTTTTTTAATGTTTAAGGGTATAAAAAATTGAATAAAAAAATAAGTTTTTTTGTTCTTATCAGAACCCATCTCGAAGGGTGTAACACTGCTCTTAGGCTTTAGATGTGACAAATGAGTGATGTTACAAATCGGTTTGAGCTTTACAATTGGACTATAATATATATTTTTTTTTTTTGCCAAATTGATACCAACTCTTCATAAAATTTTAATAAAAAACCAAAATCTTGAAAATTAAACTTTAATGTTGTGTAGCATTTTATTTCCTTTAATTTTGAATTATGTAAATATCGAATTGAATTGTTACATTTTATTATAAATCTAATTTTTCTTTTTATTAATAATTTTTGTTTATTAATTTATTAACAAATAAACTTAAATATTTTTTTTTTTATTTTCGGATAAATTGAATAGTTTATTAATTAATTTGAAATTAATTATACAATTTGAAGTAGATCTACAGTTTCAAATGCGTAAGTATTAAATAATGTCATGTACTTCTTGCAGTCTTTCGCTGTCTTAATTAATTCAACCGTTTTATGGAATCCAAACCTCGGGTTGTATGCACAGCCACGTGGGCAACGTGCATGGAAAGGTTCTTAGCAGATAATAAATAAGGAGATAATTTACTTCTATTAATATATATTATTCAATTATAAATGCTATCAGTAAACACTAACTAAGTTTACAGATTCCTGTCACCAAAAATACGAGGGTGGATTAAATTATGAATTAATGGATTATGGTTGGTTGGACTTTCGAGAGAGGACCTCCACCTGAATCCCCGATCATTAAAGTTTAGTTACTTAACAAATATGAGAATATTAATACTAATTCCCACTATTTGTACGCAGTGTGAGAAATAATAAGCAAATTAGGAACATCCACATGACATATAAATTAGTAAGACATAATCTAAATTAAGATGAATTAAGGTTATCAAATCTCGTATTTTTTTATATGAAAAAAAATAATGATAAATATGAGGGGAAAAGCTCCAATAAGTTAACAAATATCTCATCATCATGACAACTCATGTTACAGTGCTCAAAGAGAAAAAAATATCCAATGCATTAACCCGTTCTTAGATTCTCTAATCCATAGTACCACAGTGTACATTTAAGGACTTTCACACAGATAATTATTATTATAATTTGTAAGATCACGACAATTTTTAGTTGCCTACTAGATCATCAAAAAGATCGTATTGATTAATTAGATAAGAAAAAATTGTAGTTATATGCCATTTTAAGATGATTGCAAAAGAACAACTTCACTCACTCATCCGACAAAGGAACATGGACGTTGTCTTGCATAAGAGGAGACAAACCTTATTGAAGGAGTGCATATAACGATATATCTCTAAAAAATAAGATTGATTGATATCTATTTATTGTAAACTGAGTCGTTGAGATTCATGAAATTTGTATTAGTATTAGGAGGAAAAAAATATTAGAGGGATACAATTGGAGATGGTGTGCAATGAGAAACAAGATAAAAAAAAAGGCGACATATTTTCACTTTGTCTAATACTAAAACTTATTACATATCATAATTATATTTATTAATTTATTAATTTTATTATTTGTTTCCGGCGTGGTGGTGGTCGATGGTTTCACTTTCACTTTCACTTATGACTTACCTTGGCATACGTGCATTAGCACGTCATGCCTTACTAGTGTATATATATATATAATTATGTTGAGGGCGCCTTACCTTATAGCACTAGTTTTGATTAGCGTAATTGCACAAGCAACGTGTCTTCTTCTGTAATGAACCTGGTTTTGTTTTGCTGTTTATATCAAGCGAAAAGTGGTGGAAATGGTGGTAGACTTGAGAGTAGGCTGCTGCATTGGAAATGCAGAATGCATGCAAGGTGCTTGACAAAATGTGACAGTAGAATAGGGAAGATGAACAGAAAAGATGGAGATGAAAGCGTTGTCACGCTGGGCTAGTTCGAGGCAGCCCTTCCTCCAAATAGTTTCTAAATACAAGATAATTCCAGAATGTCCTCCCTTCCATCCCTTCCATTCCCTTTATATGAAATTATAAAGCAAAATAACAAACTCTCTACCAGACTCCACTACTTCTATACAGCGAGACTACTTGACACGTGGGTAAGGCTGCTCTTCTCTGCATACTACAATTGTTAAACGCACACTTCACTAACATTAATACTAAACGGCACCATGTAGATCTCCAGGAACGACGTTGTCTTAATTGGGTTCATAACATCTTCTTCTTCTTCTTCTTATTTTGGCCAAATAGAGGGCTTCTCCTCAAAAGTTTAATTCGAAAAGTGGGAAAATGTAAGAGCTAAGCAAATGCCTTTGTAATCTAAGATTAATAATTCCTTGGTAAATAGTTTGCATTTGTCTCAATTGCTACAGTAAATTTTCAGATATATATGGTTATTATTCACCTTCCAATTCATTAATTTATATTATTTTATCTCTCATCTGTTTTCCTCACATTCACAGTCAAACTCTATTTTCTCTTTTCTTAATAGGTTTTATATATTTTTATGTGTAGATTATTACAAGTTATGAAAAATAAAAAATAAAAAATTGGAAAAAAAAAATTGGTCAAAAAAATATAAAAGATATACTTGACAGTGTAGATAAAAAATTTTAAAATTTTAAAATAATAGTGTCTTATTATTATAGTTAGTGATATGACTAATTCAACCTAGAATATAAAATTATTATGGATAGGTAAAAGATAAAAAATGATAATTTATTTGTTTTGATCAATTGGCAGCACCTTGATTTCTCACTAAGAGAATCAATGATCAAATTTTCCCTTCCCATGTTTAAAAAAAGGGGTCATATTTTATTTAAGAGAAATTATATTTGCTGAAATTTGCAATCGCCGCATAATCTCTTTAAAAAAAATGAGTAAATATGAGACTCACATAACACTTGACGGCCAGAGGCGGCTCAATATATTTTGTGGCCTAAGGCGACTATTAAGTAACACTTTAATTTAAAAATGATAATAATATTTAAATATTAAATAATAAAATTTTATTGAAAATTTCTGAAATGTAAAATAAGTATTAATATTATTTTGATTAATAATATCTATAAGTACTATAACAATTTGAAAGAGAATCTAATTTTCTATAAATAGAGCATTATCGCTTATCCATATATATACTTCTTTTAATACTTCATTATGAAAATAAATAAAGCCATCGATATCAAAATAAACATCATATTTTATAAAATATTCAAGAGTAATATATCATCATGATTTTGCTACTTCTATTCCAATTTCACTATTGTCTGAAAATTTTGTACATTTTGAGTAAGATTTTTTTTAATAAAACTTCTATATTTAATGGTTTTTTTTTTTACTAAATTTTACTATTTAAGATTGATTTTATTTTAGGTAAAAAATTCTTCATCTTTTATGCTAATCAATATCTTTTCTATAATTTATTTTTTAGGTTCATAATATATTTTTTTTCTTTGGACGCCTACTCAAGGTGGGGGGTCTTAGGCGGCGGCCTTAACAGCCTACCCATTGAGCCGGCCCTACGACTCTTGACCCATGCATTTTGGAACAGGGCTGCTCAAAAAGAAATTCCTGTCGAACGTGTCGGTTTCTACAGATTCCTCCGTTCACATTTCTTGTAGAACCAGAGCCATTGAATCTGGCTGGTGGGACCCTTTCTGGAGCAAGAACTCTTCAACCCGAGGTATTATTTTGTTCTGACTCCATCTCTCCTTCGTTCTGATTTGTGTTTTAAGGAATATTAAACTCACGAAGTCGGCCACTGCAATTTTTTGTTTCAATACCCATTGTTAATCTATATTATTCCGAAGGCAGAGCGACACAAGGACTATAAAAAGTTTTTTAACATTTCGGTGCAATCAATCCTAATTTGGGTTTGTTATGATCAGGGTGGCTATGTATTTTTTTTTAGACTATTTTTATACATAAGCAATTATTCACTTTTATACCTCACACTTATAATTTTGCTTTTTCTTAAAATGTAGGGTAGTGAATAATGACTAATGCATAGATTTTTTTATTTTATTATTTATTTTTTTATGGTTGTTCATTAGCAGGGATTCTCATCTTTGGTATGGCTTCTCTTCAATAAGCAACCGCTTTTAAGGAGTAGTACCATTTGATTATTGCGTTGTAGAGAACATATGTGAAAGAATATTTTGGAGACAAACACGAAGAATTAAGGTGGTTCAATCTTAAAAAACATAATCTTAATCGTGTCCAAAGCCAGGGGACTATATCTTGCGTACAATATTGAATTGAAAAGGTTCTAGTGGTTTTGTTGCATTTGGAATGGAATATAATTTAAATCTAAGAATAAAAAACCTTTACTCTTTTGTTGAACTCTTTTCACTATCATGCATTAGTAATGGAAGTTTTCAATGTTTGGTTGAGACGAAATAAGAAGACAAATTTAGGACTGGAGGAAGCCATTCAAAATTCTTGTTGGGATTGCTAGAGGAGTCTTATGTCTTCACCTCGATTCCAGACTGTAGATCATCCATAGGGATCTAAAAGCAAGCAATTATGTACTGCTAGATGCAGCAATGAACCCAAAAATCTGAGATTTTGGTCTAGCTAGAATGTTTGGGGATGACCAAGTAGAGTTGTTGGCACATAGTAACACACACACAAGTGCTAAAAGTAGAAGTTAATGGACTAAGCATTAGTATTTTCTTTTTTGGGAATTTCAGTGGATACATGGACTATGCAATGGAAGGATTATATCTACAAAATCGTATGTCTATAGCTATGGTGTCTTAGCACAAGAGATAATCGGTGGCAAGAGAAATAAGCATTTTCATGTTGTAAGTCCTTGCCTAAACTTGATTGGACATGTAAACACTGAGAAGGGAATAAATTTCTCTTCCTGGGCCGTGCAAGGTATGCCTCACTCACGGCCCAGACGAACCAGCAAATAGCCCAACTGGGAAGTAAGGGTGTAGGCTAGTTTAGCCCAAGAGGGCCCACCCAACGGCAATGATGGTCATGCCACCATCATGGCTTGCAACTTGCATTGTCAGACAACAGGCACGCCGTATTAAATGAACAGAGAAGTCGTCACGCAAGGGGCCTGCACGCTACATTAAATGAGCACCCACTCACCCCTGCCACCAGGGTAGTGGGAACACCAGGAACAAGCGGAAGGGAGAAGGGACATATTGTGTGCAGCACGACAGGGAGATGGCAGACACGACAGAGAAGGCCCTACAACCAATGCGGCGCACAGTACGACTCAATATGATCTAGTGACAACTGAAGGGACCACCCCGACCAAATATATATATATATATATGCCAAGGACATAGGTAAGGGGGACTTCTCCTTTCTCTCGGATAGCTCTATCTTGCCCAAGCTCCCTTTTTATTCTAGAGTTCTAACTTTTCCATCGGAGGTATCCCATACTGTTCGAGCCCATCACCTTTGGATCTTGCAGGCACATTCTTACAGAGAGCCCGTTGCCCAGGATTCGAAACACAACATCAACAGTGGGGTCGTTTGTGGGATCCTTATGAAATAATGTATCATTCGTATCCTGACAGTGATGTGCTCTCAAACTACATGTGGACAGGAAGAACCATTGAGAAGGATGGAAGCGAGACTCGTTGATCGAAGACATGATAAAGAACTAGCGGTGGAGATGGGAAGCCTTTGGCAAGAAAAAGAGGCCCTGCAAAGGGTGAACGAAGAACTGGCGGGGGATGTCGGGCCCAGCCAGAATGAGCACATGGAGTCGCAACATGCCTCGGAGGCATATGCAGCTGAAGAAGAAAGAAGGCAAATGCACCATGAGTTACAAGAACTTGTAGATAAATATGCAGAGATGGCCAAGAGGATGGGTGCGTCGTCCTCTGTAGACCAGCTCCTCACTAGCACTAACCTGCCATACAGCGTGGAGGTCATAGCGAACCCTCTTCCACCTAAATTCAAGTTCCCCAAAATGGAGATGTACGATGGGTCTAAAGACCCCCTAGAGCCTTTGGAAACATTCAAAGCCCACATAACCCTTCATGGGTTCCTAGGCGAAGTTGCATGTCGAGCCTTTCTCCTAACATTGAAAGGTGTTACATGGATGTGGTTCGGGTCACGACCCCCAGGATCCATCAATGGATTCGGAGAGCTAGCTCGCTTGTTCCTGACTTAGTTCATGGCAAGCTGAAGGAGAAGGCGACCAACGACATACCTTCTGACCGTCGAGCAATGCAACCAATGGCATATCTCTCTCGGTTTAACCGGGAAAGCATGACGACGGACGAACAATTTGAGAAGATCGCCCTAGCCTCCTTGCTGGGAGGTATCTGGCTGCAGTACCTGTTTATGGCAGAATTGGCGAGGAAAACCCCATAACGCTATGGGAGCTCAATGACTGTGCGGACAGCTTCATCAATGCGAAGGATATACTTTGAACGTTGACGGCGCCTAGGAAGGTTCAGCTAGAGCTGGAGCAGGACATGGGAAGACCCGCGATGGGCATGGAAAAGACTAGCAAGGGTTGAAGCGAGGAAATGATGCGCCAACAAGGGCGCACGGTAGCTCGAGCCCACACAAACATAACCGTAGTGGAAGAGCGTACACCAACCCCACGAGAAATCAGCTAGCAGAGTTGGCAAGATAGGAGATTTTGCTCCTACCACCAGACGGACTGGCACTGAATTGAAGACTGTTACACGCTAAAATGGAGAATGGAAGCACGAGAAAACTTGCTAGTGCAATACCACCAGAGGGACACGCATCTAGCATAGCGGGACACCGGATTCTCAAGGCGGGAACAAAGTGCGAGCCCCAAAAGACGTAAAACCAAAAGAGAAGTGCCAAGAAGCCCACCACGTTAGGTCCTAATACGAGGAAGTGTTCGCGACCGAGAGGCTTGCTGCCAAAAAAGGCTTGACCCGAAAGATCTTGATCGACAATGGTAGTTCTGTTGATCTCGCTGACATCTTCTTTTGGGAGGTGTTCACCAAAATGGGAATCAACCTCGACTACCTATGACCAGTCCCAATACCTTTCAAGGCGTTCATCGAGGACGTGGTACAGCCGCTCGGCACCATCACTTTGTCCATCCCAGTTGGAAAGGCACCCAAGACCACAACAACAATGACGAATCTCCGGGTAGTCAAGGACCCGTCTTCGTACAACATGATACTAGGCCAACCCACCGTGAACAATTTGAGGGTGATAATGTCAACTTGACACTTCAAAATGAAGTTCCCCACCACCACTGCTGCCACCTTTGCCACCAGACTTATTTGAGCAAAGCGAAGAAGTCCGGGACAAGCAAACACTTTGACAAGCAGAACCAAACGAACCCCTAGAATTGGTCCCCATGGACCTTGCAAGGCCTAAACACATGGTGAGAATCGGGACCAAGATGGGTCCAAAGCTGAGGCGGTCTATGAAGTAGCGCCTCAACGAACACCGGGACGTGCTCGAGTGGAGATGCGAGGAAATTCTCGGGATTGACAACACACTCATTGAGCATCGCCTCTGCATCCACCCTGAAGCCAAGAATGTTAGGCAGAAGCGCAGAAGTTTCAGCGCAGAGAAGTATGCCCCCATTGCTGAGGAAGTCAACTGACTCCTCGCTGTCGGATTCATCCGAGAAGCCCACTAGTATTGGTAAAAAAAGTTGAATGGCAAGTGGAGGATGTATGTCGACTTCACCGACTTGAACAAAACTTACCCAAAGGAAAGTTTTCCCTACCATGGATCGACTTGATTGTCGACTTCACTGCAGGCCATCAGTTACTCACCTTAATGGATGCCTACTTGGGTTGAATCAAATCTATATGAACCCAGAAGAGGAGGAGAATATGGCTTTCATCACAGATCGGGGACTCTACTATTACCAGTTCATGCCTTTCTGACTAAAGAACACAGGAGCAACTTATCAACGGTTGGTCAATCAGAGGCTAGGCAATAGTTGAGGCAATAGTGAGGATCCTCGCCGGTGAAACATCAAGGAAGTACAAAGGCTGGCTAGGCGAGTGGCAGCCCTGAACTGGTTCATCGCCCAGTCAACCAGCAAGTGTATGCCTTTCTTCAAAGTCCTAAGAAAAGCCCAAAGCTGGGACGCCAAGTGTGACTGGGCGTTCGACGAACTGAAGGCATACATGGCGCACCCCTCGCGTCTTAGCCAAGTAGAGTCGGGAGAGGACATAACAATTTACCTATTAGTATCACCACACGATGTCTCAACAGTCCTGGTCTGGGACCAAGGGGGCTTGCAGCAACCAGCATACTACACAAGCAGGGCATTCCGTGGAGCTGAAGCAAGATACCCATGGACAGACATGATGGTGTTCGCGTTAGTAGTTGTTGCAAGAGACTGAGGCCATCTTTTCAAGCCCACCTGATTAAGGTCATCACTGACGCCCTACTCAAGAAGATTCTGTAGAGGCCAAACACCTCATGTCGCTTGATGAATAGGGCGGTCGAGCTGAGTGAGCTAGATATCAAGTAGCTTCCCTGGATAGCTATCAAGGGATAAGTACTGGCCGACTTCATAGCCGAATTTGCTGACTTCCCGGAGGAGGTACAGGGGCACCTGAAGGAAAGCCTTGGCAACACATCCTACCGGGTTGGAGGGGGTGTAAAAGTGTAACAGCCAGCTAGAAATTCAAAGGTGGAATTTCTATTGGTTTAGGAATCTCGTGAAAACTCCATAAGTTTTCACGAATCGACCAATCACATAGGTTTTAGTCTATCAACATAGTCTGTGTTATCACTCACTATGGTCCTAGAAGTGCGATTATAATTATTTAAGGTAGTTATAAGTGTCAGAATACGTTATGGTCTACACCATTAGACTCAGTTGATTATTTTGGATTTTATGGCGCAATAAGTCTATTTTCATATTTTCGGACGAAATTCCTGTTCAAAACTATGAATTTATTTTTAGGGGCACTTTGGGATTGGATTTCAGAAAATGATTTTTACTGTAGGTTAATTTGATTATATAGGATTTTTCTATGCTAAGTTTATTATTCACTTTCCGGAGTGAATAGTAACCTCAGTAAGCACACCAAGTGCAATGTTTTCAAAATCATAGTGTGGAATGTCCAAACTAGATTAGAGAAGTTTTATTTAGACACTTGGCAAGATCTTAGCCACACATAGTAAATAGTATTATACACTTGACTTCAAGAGGAACGTTTGATGGATTTGGGATTGATAGCAACCCAAACCCTCTTTCGGTTTAGGCCAATTAAGGCCCACGAATTTGACCACATTAGCATTGCTTCTTGGCTAAGTTTTGCACCCCCACTTGGCTGGCCAGATCATTACAAAAGAAGAGCCACCTCACTATTTCACTTTTACACTCCACCTTGAGAAATGATCTCGGGCTAATTTTTGTTTATTGTAATGGGAAGAAAAGGCCAACACTCAAGCTTTCTTTCAGTCCTATCACTTTCCATAACTTGTGTAAGAGGCTCTCCAGTCTACTTCCCATGAAAAGCAGCCCTCCTTTACACTTTTTCTTGATAGAACACAAAAGACTCTCTCGAGCGGTTTTTCTTATCTCTGTTGTATGCCCAATTCAAAGCTTTTGTAAGTATTTTCTCATAAAGTTTCCTCATAAAAGTTATTCCTTTTCGAGTCTAGTTTACATGAATATCTTATTTGTTCCATTTGGAGATCCTTTGATCGGTAAAAAGTTGTTTACATCCAAGAAAGGTCATTCTGGGCTATAAACTGGAGAGTGTGTTGTAGTTTGGAGTTTTTGACTAAGCTAATGGATAGATCTTGATCCGAGAGTTTTATGGAGTACTGTTAACATGTGTATATGATTATTTGTTGAGGATTTGTTTCATGATTAAAAGTTGTGGTGAAAGATTTTCTTAGATCTAGAAACTTAGAAACTAGAAGAGGAAAAATAGTTTCTGTTTTGAGAAAGTTTAAATCTTTTATGGTTTAATCCTAATCCAATGGCTTTGATATTTTTATTTGAGGATCCTAAACCTCTTATATACATGTTAGAATGTTGTTTTGAATATATTTGATGTTAGTTTTGAAGATATAAAATTGTATGCAAGGAGATATTAGGTTAGGCCAAAGTGATGATGTTCTTAGCTAAATTTATGTTTTGGTTGATTTTTAACCATGTGATCTTGAGTTTGAAGCTTGGATATATTTTAGGACACTTTTTTAAACGATGTGATGTTTTTATTTGAAGATCACATCTTTATAAGTCATGGATTAGGAGGTTGATCAAAACAAGTTAGAAACAAAAATCTGTTTTGAACTTAGAAGAAAAATAAAAAAGTTCAAGTATGGTTTTAGTGATTTTGAAGACTTTTTTTCATGATTCAGAACATGCTTATTCTTAGGAATATGTTATGAGTATACTAGAAGAAAAATTTTGACTTAATCATGAGTTTTGAAATTTGAAAGAATTACAACAAAAATCAAAGGAAATAGCCTATGTAAAATTTCGGCTCCTATAGAATTTTAATGGTTGTGTTTAGTTTTAAAATTTTCTGAATTGATATTTGAGCTTAGGACAAAATTTACTTAATTTACTTGAAAGCGTGCCCCACAAATAGTTAATTTACTTGAAGCTGTGCCCCCCAAATATCATCTAGTAATATTACTTTCGTTCAACTTGAAAGTAGACATGAAAGCAGAGAGAGAAATAAATGATAAAATATACATTTGGTGTATTTATAGTAACTAGCAAATTTGGAAATGATTTTGGTGTTCACTGTAGCTAAAGTCTAAATATTTGGATTTTAGTTAATCCATTGTGATGATATTTTGGAATCTAATGGCTAAATATGTGATGGATTTAGCTTCTAGCTAATCCATTGAGGATGCTCTTAACGGCTCAAGATCCTCCTTGTAACCATAGCCCCAAGCTCAGTCGCGGACGGCTTTGGCCTTGTTCATTTGGGACGTAAGAACCTCCCAATAGTTGCAACTCGCACTCCAACTGGACTCCAAGGCCAAGATACGAACATCACGGGCCAAGATCGTGTTGGTCGCCGTAAGTAGCTTCGATTCCAGGGACCGATGATTGGCATCACGCTTTTGGATGAAATCTGTCTTGCGTCGGATGGACCTAGTCAGCTCAAAGATGTTGGCTTGCAACCACTTGTGTTGCCCGACTTCAGTGTTGTGTCGCATGATCAGGTGTGCCCTGTTGACCCGAAGCTCCACAAGCCATTTGTGCATCTGCTCCAACTCATTCTCCTTTTTTCCCAATTCCCTCCTGTACTAGTCGCATTGATCCTCCAGGCACTTGGACTCCAGGTGAGACTAGGCTAGCGCATCCCTCACCTTGGCCAACTCACCCTCCAAAAAGGTCATGTCCTCCATCAGCTTCTTGCCTTCGTAGTGTAGAAGATTATGGCGGGCCTTTAGCGCATTTAAATCCTCAGCCAGGATGTCACACTTCGGGTTTGCCTCCTCAGCCTCCTGGTTCGCCTTTTGAACCTCTAGTCGGGCCAGCAGCGCCAAGGACTGAAGGGCTCAATTCTCCTCCTCGAGATTTCCCCGCTCCTGCACGATTATATCGGCTAGTTGGTCCACACCCTGCAACAATAGCAAGATTAGGAGAAGAAGAGATCGAGGGATGATCCAAAACAAACCCAACAGGGTTTGGTGAATACATAGCAAAAAGTGGCCTCAGCTTCAGGGCTTCATGCTCAATCGCCTTAGCTTGAGCACTTGGGCTTGTGACCTCGAGATTGCCCCACTGGCATAAGTGGATGGTCCGTCTCCACCTAGTAGCCAAGAAGGACTTGATGAATCTAGAACAAAAGCTCGGGAAGGACCCTCACCTGTAGCGTAGCGCACCCTTGCCTGCTTGCCCTTATGGTCAAATCCCACTTGTTTGACCATCGACCCCCCAAGGGCACCTGCCTCTGGGCTCGATGCAGGGAGTCCCTTGGTCACCGTGGGCACCTCAAAACCTGGAATGGCGGCTTCCTCAAAAGGAGAGGCCTACATGAGAATCGCCCCGGTCCTAATGGGTGCGTCCACTCCCAAAATAATGGCCTCTTTTGCAAGGGAAGCCTGTAGCACGGCCTCGTTTGAGGCAAAGTAAGAGGTGATCTCCTGCTCAAGACTGGTTGAGAGATGGCGATGGGATGAGATGCGATCGTCGCTGAGGTCCACCACAGGAGGATGGCTTTGAGTCGATCCTCTCTTGGCTAGGCGACCTAGCACCAATGGAAGAGATCGGGACCGCAGAAAACCATGGGCTCCCCCCTTCCCGAG
This sequence comes from Pterocarya stenoptera, assembly GCA_003123785.1. Classification (NCBI taxonomy): domain Eukaryota; kingdom Viridiplantae; phylum Streptophyta; class Magnoliopsida; order Fagales; family Juglandaceae; genus Pterocarya; species Pterocarya stenoptera. Next base: position 612,780 of record QEOT01009399.1, read on the forward strand.
CCCCTACGTAAGAGGCCCGTGGGGCACAAGTTTGAGGAAGGCAGTGAAGAAGGCCATTCAAAGAGAGGAATCGTCCTCGTCCATAACAATAGCTGACCCCAAAGCCTGTGGAGCGGCCGTTGCAAAGGAGCATGGATGCTGCAACTCTCGAGCAGTAGCTTTTATGTGATGAGGGTCAGTCGAACCCCCTGCGCATAGACTGTAGGAAGTGCCAGGCGCCAGTCCCCCACTTGGCACCCTAGGGGGCTGCTAAGTGCACAGGCTGCCGTATAGGCGAAGTACCCTGTACATGGACAGAAACTCCATGGCCATCAGGTCAAGGTATTCCTCTGGCCTAGAGCCCAGCACCATGCAGAAAATCACACAGTTGGCAACCAAGAGCCACCAAGCATTCGGGTGAAGCTGCGTTGGAGTAAGCCCTAGAAAGTCTAGGACATCTCGAATAGGGCAATAGAAACGAAGACGTAGCTCATTCGTCAATATTAGAGGAAAAAGTGCAACCTGGGATGCCATCTCATCCGAGTCCACTACGGCAATGCAACACCCATGGATTTCTAGAACCACTGACTCTGGAATGTCGTAGGTCCCGCTCAACACGCGAAGGTCATCGGATAGAGGACTAGGAAGCATCCTTGGAAGCCATTCGCAATGGGTAGAGGAAGAAGAAAACTAAAAACAAGACAAATGATATGAGGGAGATTCGGTGAAAACCAACGAGAGAGAGAAGCAAGAAGAAGCACTAAAAGGGAGGAGACTAGAAGAAAGAGCAATGAATAGGGAATGGGAGCAAGGGGATGAGATACAAATAGAGGGACGCAATAGTTGAAGTTCCCAACGCCAGGAACTGACAAACACTGTGAAAGTAAATGTCAGAGGCAAATCCCGAAGTTCACACCACAGGTAATGATGTGGGGGAGATAAACCACTATGCACGCCTTGGACGTGGATATGAAGGCTTCGCACATGGGAAACACGGGCCACCTACTATCAGGTAGTGGCCTGTCTCCTCCCCAGGAGTGGCAAGAACGGCTAACGTCAGTAATGTGGAAGGCAGATCGTTGCATTATGTGTTGTCAATAACGTGTGCAGCAGGAATTCGCGGGGTACTGAGAAGGAAATAAAGGCATAGCTGGACCAGCAAATAGCCCAACTGGAAGGAAGGGGTAGGCTGGTTTAGCCCAAGAGGGCCCACCAACCAACATTGATGGTCATGCCACTAGCATGGCCTGCAGCCTACACTGTCAGACTACGGGCATGCCACATTAAATGAACAGAAAATTCGTCACGCAAGGGACCATCACGACGCATTAAATGATCACCCACCCACCCGTGCCACCAGGGTAGTGGGAAGACCACCCCTCACCTACCACTAGAGACAAGCGAAAGGGAGAAGGAACATATTGTGTGTAGCATACAATACGACTCAACACGATCTACTGACAACTGAGGGGACCACCCCGACCAAATATATATAAATATATATATATATATAAATACTCCAAGGACACAGGTAAGGGGGACTTCTCCTTTTTCTCGGATAGATCTATCTTGCCCAAGCTCTATTTTGATTCCAGAATTCTAACTTTGGCATCGAAGGTATCCCATGCCGCTCGAGCCCCTCACCTCTGGATCTTGCAGGTCCATTCCCGTGTGAAGAGCCCGTTGCCCAGGATACGAAACACGACATCAACACACACTATAAACACACACACACACACATATATATATATATTCACAATTAGTTTTCTACAATGAAACTTCACCATTAATAGAAACTAACTCTAGGATATCACTCTTGTACTGCTCTAGGCATGGGACCTATGGACAGAAGGCAAAGCCCTGGGCATAGTCGATTCTTCATTGGATAATGAGGCATCATATCCCACTCATGAAGTTTTTAGATGTATTCAAATTGGGCTTTTATGGGTGCAAGATTCTTCTCCCAACAGGCACAAACGGCAGATCAACCAACCATGCTAGAAAATTATGTTCATGTTGGGAAATGAAGCAAATGTTCCTTCTCCCAGCAAGCTAGCATTTATCAATAGAAGAAATATAGATTCTTGTCGGGATTCCTCAAGTTGTGCTGAAGCACCTGACTCTCTAAATTACGACATTACCATTTCTATGCTTGAAGATCAATGAATGGCTGCTTTTGGCCTCTAATCAATTAATTAGCTCTAGTAATTTAAATCCTTTTGAAATATGGGAAATGTTCTTTTTTTTTTATTCATAGATTTTAATACGTTTTTCTTTTTTTTTTTAGATGGAAATAGACTTCATTTCATTTAATGAAACTGAAGTTACAGATGTGACTAGTCAATACAGGGAAAGACCCAGATTACAAGCCAAAATACTCATCTATTTGGGGCACCCCCACCCACAAATTTCTTTGTAGCGGATATTGTCTTAACTTTTAAAAACTCTCTCCTAACACAAAGAAAGCGCTCTATAAAAATAGAACTAAGCGAACCCCCTTCCAAAGGAAGAGATGTACTATCACACTCCGTCCTCCCAAATGAGGATGAATACTATCCCACTCCGTCCTCCCAAGGAGGAGGAGGAGTACTATCACCCACCATCCTCCAAAGGGGGAGCGGGACACTACTGCTATAGACACCAAGTCTAATAGCCTATTTCTTTTTATTTTTATCTAAAGCAAAACAACAGAACTGCAAATACATAGAAAATACTAAAAAACACATGGACTGAAGAAAACACTGCCTTTAGGGCTTCATCCTTTCTTTTTCTTTTTTTCCTTTTTCTGCTTCTTCCTTCATTGCCCCTCCTTCGTCTCTTCTGTGTCGCCGCTCACCTCTTCCTCACAAACACCGGCTTCGAGTTTCCCCTCCACTATCTCTCTTTCGGCCACCACCGCACGAGCACAAGCACGAGCACCGGCCATCCCTTTCTTTTCCCACCGTGGGGTGCGTTTCGGACTGGGATATTTAAACCCAGATCAACTCGTGCCAATCTGCTCATCTAGCTTTCTCCACCATGGTGGGGNATTCATAGATTTTAATACGTTTTTCTTTTTTTTTTAGATGGAAATAGACTTCATTTCATTTAATGAAACTGAAGTTACAGATGTGACTAGTCAATACAGGGAAAGACCCAGATTACAAGCCAAAATACTCATCTATTTGGGGCACCCCCACCCACAAATTTCTTTGTAGCGGATATTGTCTTAACTTTTAAAAACTCTCTCCTAACACAAAGAAAGCGCTCTATAAAAATAGAACTAAGCGAACCCCCTTCCAAAGGAAGAGATGTACTATCACACTCCGTCCTCCCAAATGAGGATGAATACTATCCCACTCCGTTCTCCCAAGGAGGAGGAGGAGTACTATCACCCACCATCCTCCAAAGGGGGAGCGGGACACTACTGCTATAGACACCAAGTCCAATAGCCTATTTCTTTTTATTTTTATCTAAAGCAAAACAACAGAACTGCAAATACATAGAAAATACTAAAAAACACATGGACTGAAGAAAACACTGCCTTTAGGGCTTCATCCTTTCTTTTTCTTTTTTTCCTTTTTCTGCTTCTTCCTTCATTGCCCCTCCTTCGTCTCTTCTGTGTCGCCGCTCACCTCTTCCTCACAAACACCGGCTTCGAGTTTCCCCTCCACTATCTCTCTTTCGGCCACCACCGCACGAGCACAAGCACGAGCACCTGCCATCCCTTTCTTTTCCCACCGTGGGGTGCGTTTCGGACTGGGATATTTAAACCCAGATCAACTCGTGCCAATCTGCTCATCTAGCTTTCTCCACCATGGTGGGGTGCGAGTCGGACTGGGATCATCAGAAAATCCCAGATCAGTGTACCTCCTTTATTAAACCTAAAAAAAACACACAAGTACAAAAGAAAAAACAAAACAAAACACATACTAGAAAAAAGAGAAAAAGTGCGCAAATATGGGCAGGAGGAAAGTGAGGGGGGAGGAGCCAAAGCTCCCACCCCCCTCAAGCTAGTNTCCTCCTTTATTAAACCTAAAAAAAACACACAAGTACAAAAGAAAAAACAAAACAAAACAAAACAAAACACATACTAGAAAAAAGAGAAAAAGTGCGCAAATATGGGCAGGAGGAAAGTGAGGGGGGAGGAGCCAAAGCTCCCACCCCCCTCAAGCTAGTTTTGGTTTGGGGAGTTTTTATAGAGAAGTTGGAGGTTCTCTCTCTAGAAGGGTTTTTTTAAGAAGTTCTTCTTTTAATGAGTCTTTTAGCTCACGATCAAATTAAACCCTTTATTTTTATATTAAGTCATTTACTTATAAAAAATACTAGTAATGTTTCCTACTTAATCGTCACGACCCAATACCATAAAAATAGTTACGACCCATATTTTTTTTTTATATTGCTCACATAGTGGCGGTCACCTTGTTCTCCGTATTGCTCCCCTGATGATGAGTACTTTGCTTGTGGTATTGTTCATCTATCGCTTGTACTTTGTCCCTATTTAGTATTTATGCTCCTAGCTGATCAGGTGTTCACCCGGAGCAAGCAATTGTGTCCCATAATGGTCGACTGGTGGCGACCACTTTGCTTTCGGTATTGTTCGCCTACTGCCTTGGCTCTATCCTTCTTTGCATTCTTCGCCGAGTTGGTCACCTAGATGGAGCACCTTTCCTCACCTTGTTGCTCGCCACGTGCGGGAATCATGCATGTGCATTTCTTGTGTGATTATAAGCTAATGCAAGAAATTTTACCATTAAGAAAAACGTAACAGAAGATGCATTAAACAGGAAAAGTTGATTTCTTTTCTTACATAGCAAATTAACTTCCTCTTTTAGATAGCAGCAATATTATTCATATCCATTATACTACAACGTGAAAGGACGTAGTTTGCTTTTTTATTTATTAATGAACACATCACTCTCTCTCTCTCTCTCTCTCTCTCTGTGTGTGTGTGTTTTACCGTTGTCATGCATGCATATGCCTTGCCCTCAACAACAAAAATATTTTCATCCTGCCATGCACTTGTTCTTCGTTGACAACGAAGTTCACGTTCAGTGATCATGACCACTCAGTGTAGATTGTGGGATGGGCAACAAATTGATAGAAAATATAAAATATAATAAAAACTGAGCGGGAGAGGAGTAGAAACTTCTTGTGCTATGTCATTATTATTCTCAACTCGAGTTGAATATAAAATATAAATCTCTTAAATAGATAAAGTAAATAGAAATTAGATAAAGTAAATATATATTATCTCATTTGATATTATCTCCAATAACGATGTTGTGCAAGAATATGCCATTGATCGTCCAAGCACCTCGGCATACCATTTATGTTGGGAAACGAGTTAATTATGACTCATTTGAACACTTGAAATATCTCAAAATTAGGTATATAGTAGTGAAATTGTTTGTGAATAGTAATGAAATGGTTTGAGTTAATATATTTTATTGGATTTTGAGAAATGAGTGCAAAAATGATGAGTAAAAGTATTATAAAGTTAATTTAAAATTGTTTTTATTTTAAAGTTTGTAAAAATTAAAATGACTAAATGAAAAAATTTAAAAATTTAAAATTAGGTGCTGATTTTAATGCCAATAATTAATTAGCCACAACCCGTCTTCAATCGGTCTTCCTCAGCTTATAAATTCGATGATAGGAGATTGTTCAGGTAACCAAAGTCCAACTTAACGAGTTGAAACGCAACCAAGAAAGGGACAACTCAGCTGATTTTTTGTGGCTTTTTCCTAATCTAGATCAATTCGTCTACATACAAGCGAATTGCGTACCCATTGCGACCAAGGTGACATGGCAGGGCAGCAGGGGCATTTACGTAATTATGGAAAGTGAAAAAAGAAACAAAAAGAAAAGCAATTAAGACAATAGAACTCTGTCTTCCTCCTCAAATCGGCAACTCGCTTCCCTCCCAAATCGAACAGCCCGCTTCCCTCCGTCTCCCCACATCTCTTCCTCAATGAAGCAACTCCCCCAAATCTCTTTCTCTGCGCACTGCGACGGCCTTCTCTTCGATTGAAAAAAGGGAAAGACAAACTATCTCCTCAACACTTTAGTGTTTTTGCAACTAAAACTTCCAAGAGCGAGAAAGGTAAACCATCTGAATGCAACTAAAACTTCCTCAACACTTTAGTGCTTTTGCAACTAAAACTTCCAAGAAGCATGCTTCAGTGTTAAAACCCCCGTAAGAGGGGTTAAATATCAGCCAAGAGGAGTGAAAAAGAAAGGAGCTTTTGCTCGAAAAGAGTCACCCACTTTCTAGGATTAACTAGGATTTATGCTTCTTTTTTTTTTTTAATCTTTTTCTGATGATGGCACTACTTTACTCTCTGTTCTTGCTTTTGAGGAAATATTAGATTCCATGCTATTCAAATCTAATTAAAGTAATTAGTGTTTCCTGATAGGGATATCGAACAGGTAATCACAAAAATCTTTCACATTAACAAACTTAAGTAAAAAATAAAAATAAAAAATATTTGTGCCACGCACCTAGGGAATCTATAAATAATTAAGTCTAAAAGTTTGAATGAGTGGTTTCAATTATGGCTGCTTTTGGATTCAAGGCTTAGCTTGGAATTTCATGAAAATTCTAGTTTGGGGAATTTCATTCTCTAAGAAAATCATCTAAAGCGAAACTTTTATTAGTTGTGCTGTTCTCTATCTATGTTTAGCATTTTTATAATTTAGAATATCCACTTGTTATGAACTTAGTTTGAGATTTTTAAGAAGTTTCAAATATTTGAAGTTCTTTTTTGCATTGATTGGATTTGGAATCTCAAGTATGTTGAAAATCAGTAAATGCGACAAATCTTTGTTGTATGATTGTGTAATCCCTTTGGTATAACTTGTTTTTATTTGGTAACTTGTTCTTCATGATTAATGTTGGAAGGCTTCACTACAACTTCTATACTTTTAAGCTTTGTTCTGTCCATTTAGTGATTGTATTGGATTAATTTTCAGTTTAAACTCTTATTCTTGTGCAGGACATTCAAGCTCCTCTTCCAACGAAGTATTGTGGTGCATTGTTAGTTTTTAACTGTATTGGTGGTTAAAGTAAATGTATTACTTTACAAGTCTAGTTCCTAAAACCATCCTATCAATTGACATTTGGCAGTTATGTAGATGGAGAAAGGAAAAGAGCACGTATCTCCTATCACACCTCCTACCACAGATCCATAACAAATACATCAAATCAGATGATACCAAGACCATTTTATACATATTTGTCAACACCTCCTAGCATAGATCCATCTATTAATCTAGCAACTCAGGTACTATTATGAATACGAATTCAACACCATAGGTATTATGAATATAATAAATTTAGAATAGGCCAGCCAGTAGATTTTCCTTGATCCAAAGATTTGATTTGTCTGTTTCCATCTAGCTAGCTAGGCTAGCTTTAATTAATTTTGATCTATCTTCATATCTTTAGTTTGACATTAGATGCTTTGTTTGTGAGACAACAAATTAATTTAGTGAATAAGAAAAAAAAGAATAACTAGTACTGGATGATGCCAGAATATTTCCTAACTTTTTTTTTTTTTGGTAGCTAGGGCAGGTCTTTTCAAACACAAATCACCTTGTAATTACTATCTTCATCTTAATCATGATAGACCCTAAAGAAATAACATGTTTATAGATCGAGCTAATTAGTAATTTTCTAAATAGTGATGATCTGTATGAAATTAGTAATTTCCTACATGAAAAGCATCCTCTGTTGAAACGGCCTTATATTATATATATATATATATACATATATAATTGTACAAGAAGTATGCGTATATATATATGATCTTTGAGATGCTTAAAAGTCCAAAATCTATAAGTACTCCGCCCAGCTTGTCAACGTAATTAGTTGCATTATTATGATCAATCTTCAAAAGGACATAAAAGATATTTGATTGAATTAATGCAGTAATAATCTGTTTTATATTAATGCCTATATTTATTATTACATCTTTGATTAATTGTCATTTTTTTAAAAAAAGTTAAGGTCACATGTCCAAGAGTAACCCCTCCCCGCATTTATTAAAACCTCACTTATGGTGGAGGAAAAACCGTGGTTACAAGTCTAGCCAAACAAACCACATTATTCCCAAAATAAACCAAATAATAACCAATGCACCCATAACCCATAAAGCAAAAATAACACAACCCTCTCATATCCTAAGACTCGGCAAACCCAGAATGTCTAAACGAAGTAAACCTCTAGCACGACGAGGCAACTCACTAGAGTTCAAGAAAATACAATCAGACCCTTCCTCACCCTGTCTAGCTAAAAAATCTGCAACTCTATTTCCCTCTCGAAATTGATGAGAGATCAAATAATGAGTACCCGCCAGCTCCTGCAAAATCTCCTCCCAATAATCCCATAGATACCACACCGTGCACATCTTCTCTCTAAGCCAATTAACGACCAAAGTAGAAGTACTTTCTATAATCAAGTTGACGAATCCCAACTCTTTACAAAGAGTTAGGCCACCCAAGAGAGCCCGTAGTTCCACACCATTATTGGTACCAAATCCATAGTAAGTAGAAAAGGCTGCCAAAAACCTTCCTCTATCATCCCTAATAACCCCACCTGTAATACCCTGCTCTTCCTTCCTTCTTCTGACGTAAGCAATTACGTCTGACGTGACAGCCGTTTCCTCTCTCTAGTGTCTAAGAGCCCCGTTATGCGTGCCAGACCTCGATGGCTTGTTTTTAAAAGATACTACGTGATTTCTAAAGCTATATCTTGTGTTTTAAAGTAATGTGTATTTTAAATGGAAGATTCCTATTATTATTTAACTAAGGAATATTTTAAATAACTCAATTATAACATCTTTGAAGAGCTCCAAAAATATTATAATTGTGGGAATCATTTTATGTAAATGATTCCAGTTATTTAAAATATTATGTGATCTAAATAATGATGGAATCTTTAATTAAATTAATAGTCTTACTCTTTTAAATATTTTAAGTAAGACTTCATCATTTTATAAATGATGAGGGAATATTATTTTAAATAATATTCTATCTTAATTCCTCTTAGTGCTTTTAATTAAGTTAGCTTTTACGTGTTTTCAAATCAGTGTTTAAGGGTCATCGTAGACCATTTTATAGACCCCTAGAAGTCGGGTTTTAGGATAAAACCCCAGCCCTCTCTCTTTCTCCCTCACTTTTCCCTCCCCTCTCTCTCTCCTCTCTCGGCCTCTCCCGTACGTAAGACCCTCTCTCTCTCGCCCGAAGGCTTCTCGGCCTCAGCCCGGCGCTGCCGTGCACCGGCGTGCCTCACCGCCGACCCCACCAGCACCGCCTCCCTCCGGCGAGTCCAACGGCACCGGCCTTGCTCCTCCACGCTCGGCCTTCCTCCTCCCTCAATGGTGCAAGCCCGAACGAGCTTAGTCCTCCATGCGCCGCCGTGCGCCATTCTCCGGCGCCACCTCTCCCACGGCAGCCTCCCCTGCCACTGACCGGCCACCTCCAGCGGCCTCAGCCCCTCCCATGCAGCCACCTCCCTCCACCATGCACGAGCATAGCTCACCCACGCACGGGTTCACTGTGCGAGCTCCTAGCGCCGCCGTGCGCGGTTGTCTCAGCCACCGGACACCACCATGAGACTCCTGAGGTCTCCCCCTTCCTCCTCCAGCAAAGCCACGGCCAATAGGCCTCTCCTCCACCTCCCGAAGCCCCTCTCTCCACCGCACGGGTTTAGCCCGATCCGCCGCCGTCCGCCGCCACCCAAGGCGAACGACCACCCTAGCCGGCATCCTTAGGTCACTACGAGTCCAACGATACCACCCACGACCCCGATCTGCCCCCCATGCGCACACACTCTCTCTCACTCTCCCACGTCACCCATTCCCCTCACAGTGCACGGCAACCACCATTGACCACCGTGCCGACCACCACCGAGCCTCCACGGCTCCTCCGGCAGTTCCCTTAGCCTAGCCTTAGGCTCAAACCACCACTTTATGTGGTGGGTTGATCACTGCACGTGATGGACAGTCACTGCGTGTGACTGACCGCCACTGTACACGGCGAGATCCGCTGTGATATGCCCCTTGCCAGCATCATCAAGGCCACCTTAGGCCTTTCCAAGACCACACCTAGCTATCTAAACGCCTAAACAGTCACTGTACGCGGTATAGCCACCCCGTACGTTCCACCGGCATTATCGCTGTAACTGTCAACGAGCGACGCACGGGTTATCCCGTCGATGGTATAAATCTCTATCCCTCGCTTTTTATATTAATTGTTGATGCTAGCTAGTTGACTAGGTTGTGGACTGTGCTGTTAGTTGACTAGGTTGTGGACTGTGCTGCTAGTATTATAGGATTCGCTGTGTAGTGGTGATGTGACGTGCTGTAGTGAAGTGTTGGGCGTAATTGGGAAGTGTGCTGTGTAGTGTTGTGGACTGTGCTGTGAAGTGTGGTGGCAGTGTATGTGCAGTAGTAGTGGTGTAGCCTAGTGCCGTGAAAGGAGTACACGTGGAGTGTACTCTGTGTAGTGAGATGAGGCACCGTATGGCGTGTGCCATAGCGGTGACGTGGCGTAGTGCCGTGAATGGAGTACGCGAGGAGTGTACTCCATGTGGTGAGATAGTGCACCGTATGGCTTGGGTGCCATAGCAGTGACGTGGCGTAGTGCCGTGAATGGAGTACGCGAGGAGTGTACTCCATGTGGTGAGATAGTGCACCGTATGGCTTGGGTGCCATAGCGGTGACGTGGCGTAGTGCCGTGAATGGAGTACATGTGGAGTGTACTCCATGTGGTGAGATGATGCACCGTATGGCGTGTATGCCATAGCGGTGACGTGGCGTAGTATTGTGAAGGGAGTACACGTGGAGTGTACTCCATGTGGCGGAGTGATACACCGTATGGCGTGTATGCCATAGCGGTGACGTGGCGTAGTATTGTGGATAGAGTACACGTGGAGTGTACTCAATGTTGGGAAACGATGCATAGTACGGCATGTATGCCGTATTAGTGATATAGCGGAGTGTTGTGAATGGAGTATACGCGGAGTATACTCCATGTAGTGGAGCGACGCACCGTATGGCGTGTGCGCCATAGCGGTGACGTAGCCTGGTTGTGTGAAGGGAGTACACGTGGAGTGTACTCCATTGTAATGGAGTGACGCACCATATGGCGTGAGTGCCATAATGGTAATGTGGCGTAGTTCTGTGAAGGGAGTACACGTGGAGTGTACTCTATGTGATAGAGCGGTAAACCGTATGGCATGTATGCCATAGCGGTGATATGGCGTAATCCTGTGAAGGGAGTACACGTGGAGTGTACTCTATGTGGCGGAACGATGCACCATATGGCTTGTGTACCATAGTGGTGATGTGGTGTAGTACTGTGAAAGGAGTACAGGAGGAGTGTACTCCATGAGATGCAGCGATACACAGTATGGCGTGTCGCGAAAATAAAGGTGAAGTCGTAGTAATGGGTGAAGAGCTTGATGTACGGTGTCGGGAACTGTGGAACAGTGTCCCGAAGTGTGAAATTAGGCCTGTAGTCCAAGGCGACGAGTGTCGCCATGTGACTGGCTTATGGCCGGGAATAAGTGCGAAGTGATTAAAAAAAGTATCAGAGCACTGCAGCGGAAGCATGATTAGGCAGCGTCATGGAGTGACGTGGTCAATCATGGAGTTGTGCTGTGAAGTACGGCTGTAGTCCAAGGCGACGGGTGTCGCCGTGTAATCGGCCTATAGCCGGGAGTAAGTGTGAAGTGACTGGAAAGTATCAGAGTAGCGCAGCGAAAGCGTGACTGGGCAACGTCACTAAGTGACGTGGCCGATTAAGAGGTCGTGCTTGTGATGGATGAAGAGTTAACGTAAGAGTGATGTAGCGGGAACGTGATGAGGTGTCACGATGTGACGAGAGTACGTGAGGAACCGTACTCGTAATAAGTTGGAAGTTGACGTATAGGTGATGGATTAAAGTGTCAGGTGACGTGACAAGGTCACGGTGTAGCTTGAGAATAGTCTCGAGCTATATGGCGTGACGTAAGATGTTGTGTTATGGCTATAGTCCAAGGCGATGGGTGTCGCCATGTGATTGGCTTATGGCCATGAGTATGTGCTAAGTGGCCAAGAAGTATCAGAGTAGTGCAGCGGAAACGTGATTTGGGCAACGTCATGAAGTGACGTAGTCAATCATGAAGCTGTGCTGTGATGGGTTAGGATGTATGTGAGGTGACGTGACAGGGTCACGGTATAGCTTGGGATTTAGTCTCGAGCTATGTGGCGTGACGTAAGGTGTATTTATGGACAGAGTCCCATCGTACTAAGTGTTGGGATGAACTGTCATGAGGTTCGGGTAGCACGGATGGTCGTGCTAGCCGGATATGAGAAGGTTGGTAACGGAGTATGGCGTTCGCCATACGAGTCCGTGACCAATGTATTAAACGATGATCTTAAGAGGTAAAGGAGTAGGGTACGTGTGTTGTCTGGTTAGACGCACGTGCCGGACAGATTCACCATATGTAATGGGTAATCTGTCATTAACTATGGCTACACGGTGCTCAAGCCTCAGAGTGGCTTGGAGCCGTGTAACCAGTATGGATGATCATGAGAAGTAGAGTGAGCTAAGATACATGAGGGTAACGACGAAGGTACTGTCTAAGAATGGGATGCGTGACTTAGTCTGTCTAAGTCATGTGTCAGAACGTGGTTAATGAGAAGAAGGAGACAGAAGTCTCAGTGTCTTAACGCTATGGTGAATCATGGATTCACCTTAGCGGGTAAGCACTCGAGGTAGAACGTAAGGTTAAAGGAAGTAGAGACCGTAATGGGTCTCCAAGGATTTTATCATAGTAAGAGACGTGAAAGGACACAGGATAGAAGGAGAGTGTTCTCTAAGTAAAGCATAGCTCTATTTATAGTCAGTTGCTTATGCACTAGATAGAAAATAACGTAAAGGTTATGTATGCATGTAGGTTGCCATCTGACACGCACATGAATGGACTGTACGGTATGAATGGACTGCATGGTATGAAAGTAGCATGGAGTCCAGGTAAGTGTTACGTTCATGCTCTTCTAGAGTATTTTCTAAAGTATGAATGAAAAAGAAAGACGAACTGTTTTTCCATGAAAGATGCTTTAAGAAAGGACACGAAAGATGTTTTAAAGAAAGCATGCTAAGTATTGAAATGTATACGTATGTACAGCCCCTCTATGAAAGCCCCTTTTTACGCACCCAAAAGTACTAATTGTATGCATGTGAATGGATGACTATAAGGTGTATCTATTGTACGTATTTTCTAAAGAAAAGAAAAGGAAGCTTCGAGGGTGATGCCTCGAGCTTCCGAACGATGCTTTAAAAGAGACGCAAAGAAAGTGTTTTAAAACTGGTCCCTGAGAACTGATGCTCTGCTTTTAAACGAAAAGAATGTTTTTCCCACGAAAGCATGAAATGAAAAGAAAAGAAAAGAAATGAATGCCCATGCCCATGAAATGAAATGAATGAATGCCTCGGCTCTTTAGAGCCGACATGAATGAATGAATGAATGAAAAGAACGGCATGTGGCATTAATGAATGTATGAAAATACGTAACGGCCATATGGACTGAACGGACGGAACGGGTACCCAAAGGAATGAATGGGCAGATTGCAATGCCGGGCAGTAGTATCTGGTAGTCGACCCAGTGCTGCACCCAGACGGAAAGGGATTCCAACCCGTGGCCACGGGCGAATCCATCGGCCCAAAAAGCCGCTAACCCCAGCACGCGGGGCGTAACGACGTGCACCGGCCTATGAAAGTGAAAGAAAAGTAAAGTAACCGTATGTATGAATGCATGGCATTCTTCAAGAAATGAAGCTAGTGACGGGGAAAGGTTTTAAATAGAAGAAAAGCACGTTTTAAGAAAGAAAAACCCCGTCACTAATGTTTTTAAACGAAATCACGCATGCATGTACGTATAGTATGTATGAATGATGAATGCATGAATGAAAACCTACGTTGCTATATTTTAACGGTATGAAGTGACGCTTACTGAGTATTCGACTCATTTTAGTTTTTATGTGTGCCCCTCCCCCCACAGGAAGCTAAATGAGCCGTACGCTCANGTAGAAAAGGCTGCCAAAAACCTTCCTCTATCATCCCTAATAACCCCACCTCCTCCACAACTACCTGTGTTACCCCTACACGATCCATCGACATTTAATTTCACCCATCCTTCTCTTGTTAGGTGATACCAATGTCTTATTATCCGGATTTCTCAAGCTATATGCATGAGGGTCATGCACCAATGCCACATGCTTGGTTCCCACCATTCTTACCTCGTCCTAATGCCAACCCATCTCCATGGACTTGTCAGGTGATGAGTTAGCAATTTTTAATTAGCGTGTGTATTTTTCAAAATGCTTAAATTGATTCAATATATTGTTGCTTAAATTTTAGGCATCAGCCCCTTCTCCGATTGGTTTAGGCTCTGCAAGCTCAAGCCATATAGAGGAAATTCAGAAGCCCACACCTAACTCAAGGGAGGTTGAAACTTTGTTTACGCCCTCTGAATCTGAAGATTACAATGAGTCCGGGACACAAATTTTAGTGCATATTGAGGAGGGGGCCGATGTCATTGAGGAGCCGAAGTTGGGGATGGTATTTAAATCTGAAGAAGAGTTAGTTTCCTACTATAAAAGCTATGGGAAACAATATGGTTTTGGGATAATGACACAAAGGAGTCATAAGTTTGAGGATGGGAGGCTCAGATATATCACATTGGGTTGTGCTCGTGGTGGGAAGGCACAGAATCGGACCACAAATGTCGCTCAACCACGTCCGACATCGAAGGCAGGTTGTAATGCAAGGATAAATGCTACGTTTTTCAAAGGGGGTTGAAGTTGTTGACTATTCACAATACCCACAATCACGGATTAAGTCCACAAAAGTCGAGGTTCTTTCGTTGTAATAGAGAAGTGAATTTGTTTGTGAAGAAAATGTTAGATACAAATGATCACACCGGTATCAGAATGAATAAGAGTTTCGCCGCTCTTGTGCAAGAAGCAGGTGGGTTTGAGAAGTTGACATTCAATGAAAAAGACTGTCCTAACTATATTGACAAAGCACGCCACCTTCGACTTGGGAAGTGTGGAGCTGGAGCCCTCCATGAATATTTTGCTAGAATGCAATACAAGAATAATGGATTTTTTTACCTAATGGATATGGATGATGATGGGAGGTTGAAAAATGTCTTCTAGGCAGATGCACGAAGTAGGGCATCATACAAATATTTTGGCGATGTTGTCATGTTCAACACCACCTATTTGACAAATAGGTATGAGATGCCGTTTGCACCATTTGTTGGTGTAAACCACCATGGACAGTCAATCCTTTTGGGGGCAGGATTGATTTCTAGTGAGGATACAGAAACGTTCACATGGTTGTTTGAGAGTTGGTTGAACTGTATAGATGGTGAAGCTCCAAAGGCTATTATCACAGATCAAGATGGAGCCATTAAAAATGCGATCACGCTTGTCTTTCTGAATACCCGACACCGATTTTACTTAAGGCATATACTGAAGAAAACACCTAAAAAACTCAGTTCACATGGTGCATACAAAGATGGATTGAAAAGTCAACTGCTTAAGTGTGTGTATGACTCTCAAACAATAGAGGAGTTTGAGAAATGTTGGGAAGTAATGATTACAACATACAACTTGCAGGAGAATGCTTGGTTGCAGAGCTTATATGCCGAGCGTACCTATTGGGCACCAGTATTCCTGAAAGAAAATATCTGGGCTGGAATGAGTACAACTCAACGAAGCGAGAGCATGAATACTTTCTTTGACGAGTATGTTCATGCTAGGACAAACTTAAGAGAGTTTGTGGATCAATTCGATAATGCGTTGAGGAAGAAGATTGAGAATGAAAATGGCGTGGACTTTCACTCATTCAACGTCAAAATTCCCACCGTCTCTGTTTCTCCACTTGAGAAGATATTTCAAGCCACATACACTAACTCTAAATTTAGAGAAGTTCAAAAAGATGTAATTGGAATGGTTAGTGTTCTTCTAACTCTACATCAGAAAGATGGTGTAATTGCAACGTACCATGTAGAAGATGAAGTCTATGTTGATGATTTCATCAAGGAGGTGACCCAAACTGTGTACTTTAATGAGGAAGAAGTTGATGTAAAGTGTTCATGCGCACTGTTTGAAATGAGAGGAATATTGTGTAGACATGTATTAGCCATTATGAGAGTTAACAAAGTAAAGAATGTGCCACAAAAGTATATATTAGATCGATGGAGGAAGGACGTTAAAAGGACATACACTCTTATACGAAGTACTTATGACTCAGTTGATGCACGGCCAGAAGTGAATAGATATTCCTGTATTTTGAAGGTATGGTATATTCTTATTTTCACGTAAATTTTGTTGGTCGTGGTTTGTTACGTGGTTTGATTGTGACATTCCTTTTTTCTTATGAATTTATCAAAAAAAAAAAATTATTGAAGGTATGCTATGACATTGCCACAAATGCGGCGTCATGTGATGAGCATGCTGATGATATGATAGATAAGTTGCGTGCAATGAACATCATCTACTGCACGTTGAAGTCGCCCCAACGACCTTTGGAACATGTTGCAGATACAACTGGCAATGCAACTACAGTTGGGAGTTCAGTGAAAGTCCTAGGTCCCCTTGTAGTCAGAGGCAAAGGAAGACAACCATGCCTCAGGAAAAATCAATGATTGAGAGAGTCAAAGCCACGACAAAGAAGGCTACTCAGAAGGGAAAACATAAATAGGTAAACAACTCAGTGTTCTATTATGAATATTTGATATTTTTATCGTGTGTATTTGTTTGTTAGACTTAATCTGATTTTTTTATTAATTTGTAGTCACATGGAAGAGATATCGACAGGGTTGACAAGTGCAGGAATTTATTTGGGCAAAAAGTTGTTGGGACTCAAGAGAGTGTTTACGTTCAAGCAGCTCATGATTCTATTGTCTTACTTTTTTATTATTAATTTTTGCAATGTCTGGTAATATGATTCTGACTTTTTTACTTTTTTATCTATTGCTAGCCTCCCCAAAACACTACTGAAGCGTTGGACTTGATTGAAACCCAACTTGGGGATAGGACACAACTAGAACTTCAAAAGGATGAGACGAGGGACTGAAGATTGTAGACACGTGCAGGACTGAAGAAGTTGAAATACTTTCATTTGTTGGTTAATTTTGCTACTGAGTTTCATTACATGGTTGGGACTTGTTTAGGTTAGGACTCAGTTGGTGTAATTATGGGAGGTTGGGATTTTGAGTTGTATATGATAATTAATACTTATGAAGTAGGGAGTAGGTTGCATGTATATGCAATGGAATCTTGTATATAATGAAGTTATATTTTGTTAAAGTTAAATCTGGGACTTGAAGTTATGCTACTGAGTTGTGGAATTTTCCATGTAATTTGTGAATGGTTTCTTGGTTCCTTTTTGCCAACTAATTTGCCATGAGCTTTCTATTGATGTATTAGGATTATATCCGGTATCAACTTATTTAAAGTACTTTCATGGGGACAAATAACGCCAAGATCACACTTCCCAACTTCATACATAGATAAACATTATATACAAGAACAATGATGCACATGCATCGTTTACAAGTTAGTTTCTCAGCTAGTTGCTTAAGGTTATACACAACAAAATCTATAAAAGTATATACAAAGTTCCCTCCAGTAATATGGTTTCATTGTTTACAGACGCAATACAATGAAATTAATATAAAAATAAACCAAGAGAATTGAAGTAGTGTGCGTTCACGCCGGATGTCTGCTTGTTGCCCTTGAATATCAAGTTGGTCGTTGCGGATTCCCAACTTATACTTTTCAATCTCATCATCTCTTCTTCGAAGCTCTTCCTCATTCCTTAACAACTCAATTTCTATTTTCATAAGTTCTTTTTCTCTTTCTTCACTGTGATTTGCCCATTTGAAAAAGTTGCAGTGTGGTAATCCCTGATTATAAACAAACAAACGTAAAATATCAAACTTTTGTAGAAACCTAAATGCTCGTCAAAGTTTTCACGAAAAATTTCTACCTCTGTATTGTAGTTTGGACACCCAAAAAATGATCGGCCCGGATTTCTTTGCGTATTCGATGTTCTAAGTTTTGCGGGTTTCCCACAAGTGCACATTGGGTTGTTCGTCGAAATCCATGAAAAAGCTGACGATGACATCCTGATGAAGAAACTGGCTTCAACAAACATGTTCCCAATGTACAACCCATAAACAATGTCAGCAAATCAACCAAAGAATACAAACACTTTGCATATAAATATACAAACTTTGCACATTATGAAAACTTTGCACGTTTTTGGTAACTTTGCAAAATTTTGAATATTAAGTGTCTATATCACCAATGTGTTGCACGTTTTGGTAACTTTGCAAAATTTTGAATATTAGCTCAATTCTATATTACCAAAACTTTGCAAAGTTACATCATACCTTATTTTTTAGATGATACGTACATATTATATAGACAGATTAATATATATTCATGATTTCGTCCTGTTTGTTTACATTAATATTCCCCTATTTTTCTTTTATTTTTATTTTACTTTTTTGGTGTACAAAGTTTGTATGAATAGGTCAAAGCACAGTCATCATCACCATTGTCATGTAGAACATTATTGTAAAATAAAATTTATTGAGTCTGGGCATGCAGTGTTACCTTTTGTCTTTTCATAGCGACTACTGATATGTATACATTGTTATTGGTTTATGTATTGGGAATTCAGAAATTTACACTCTATATATGAAAGCAATAGGCCAAACCAAATTAAAATATTATGAAACCAAACCTACCTTAACTTTTATTTTATTCCCTCTTGGAGAAAATATTAGGTTCGAGTTTTGAAGTTGAAAGAGAAGTTCCAACTACTACATACAAAACTATGACATTTTTTTTCTCAATAACATATGTATATAGTTCAATTTGTCAAAGGTAAAAAAAAAAAAAACAAGTGGTTAATGTGTTCATACTGATCATCATCACTCAATTTCTGAGTTTGAAATCCTGTTATTATATATACTCATTTTTTAATTAACAATAAGAAAACCTAATATATTTTGAGGTAGGATCAGTAGCCTGCAGCATGTTTCAACATTAATTTAACAAACCAAGCTAGTCTTGACATCTACTTGATACAATTCTATTTCTAATTTTGCAACAATGGATCATATGATGCTACGTCCCCAATCAAATCTAGCCGCAAATTAATTATGAGTCCCCATTCTAAGTATATGTATGTACCCACAAACTGAACATTCTCATTGAGTAAACCATTGTTTATAGAACCTAGCTTTGTATTATAAAACTCTCTCTCTCTCTCTCACACACACACACACACAGAGTCAGAAAGGGGCATGATCACATGGGAGTTCCACATAAATGCATGACTCATCTGTAGGCTTTCTATCTATGAACCCCACTTTTTAAAATCTTTTAAAGCCTTACAAATAAAAAAGAGGCAACTCAGCAATCAATCTCAAATAAAATAGAGGCAACTCAGCAATCAATCTCAAATAAAAAAGAGGCAACTCAGCAAGTGAAACAAGAGAGCATACGAGTGAATTGAGCATGAAACAAGAGCATTGTCAGTTATAATTGTTCATGGTTAAAATTGTTCATTTATGTTTTGGTAATATATATTGTTCACCATTCCATTTTAGAACATGAAACAAGAGCGTTCTCCATTATCTCATGAAGCATACGAGTGTTTTGATTCTATTCCTGAATTGAGCAAGATGGTATTTGCAGTTCAAGTATTAAAATAACTGAACCGTTGGTGCATTTTCACAAACACAAGGATGACATGCGTTGCATTGCACCAGTCGAAGACCACCAACAGCAGGACAGCCACAATGTACAAACAGTAGACAATATTCTCTAGAATGTCACAGTAGAGAAATTAGTTGATATTTTCTCTCAAGTACTGTAACAGAAACAAGTTTCTTTTATTCCTTTCTTGCTGTGTATAAATTTATGCAATTGCTCAATGAAAAGTAAGTTAGAATTTCCAGCAACTCTGCTTTTCTAATATCAAGCACTGGGTAAGTTTGCATTATGACCCAGGTAAAATTGGTGTTGAATTTCATGCTCTTAAATTGAAGTTTAGTGAGGCAAAACCTAAATTCAAAAGGCTTAATTTTTTCCTAAGATGCAAAACCTAAATTCAAAACCACAAAATCAAAATATATGCATAGCACAATTAATACTCTGCATTTATCTGTTACAGAGAGAGAGAGAAAACCGGTGGCTGAAGCTGTGTTCGTGGGGAAGAGGCGCAACGAAGGCACGCGGAGAATATTAGGGCTCGAACCAAAAAAAGGGGATTAGACCAGAGAAGAGAAATGGGAGCTTTCGACGGCTTCAAGAGAGAAGAGACCCGATGGCCTGGAGAAGAGAAGCATACTGCGTGTGCATCATCGGGCCTCCAGCCAGAGAAGAGAGAAGGGCGATCCAGGCTGAAACCAGAGAAGAAGAAGAAGAAGAAGAAGGTGCCTTTACCTTTAGGGCTCAAAACGAAACGTTTTGATAAGTTCAAGTTAAATTCAGTCTGTCCCGCCTAGGGGTGAGCATCGGGAGGTCCAAACCGAGAAAACCGGACCAAACCGGTCAATTTGGACCGAATTCATTCGGTCCGGTCCACGGTCCAATGGTTTTTCGGACCGGACCGGACCGAATGTAAATAGTTTCTATATATTTTTTATATTTTTTTTATATATAATTAATTATATATATAATTATACTATATTATAATTAAGTATAGACTATTAATACTATTATATATTTATATAGTTATACTAATGGTTATATTAGTTGTTATATTAGTTTAGTTATACTATATTATAGTGATTTATTATAAGTTATAATGATTTAGTATAGTTATAACTATATTATATATCATTAATTATATATTATAATGAGTTATAGTTATAACTATTATATACTATATTATATATCATTAATTATATATTATAATGAGTTATAGTTATAGCTATTATATACTATATTATAGTTATAACTATATTATTTATCATTAATTATTTTTTTAATGAGTTAATTAAATAATCCACATTAAATAGTTTATTTATTTTAATTTTACTAATTTAAATAATTTTTTATTTCATTTATGTGCCAAAAAGATAAAAGAATCACCAAAAAAACACATGGGAACTGCCATCCCAGAAACGGCGCCGTTTGATTCAAAATAGGTCCCAAAAGACGCCGTTTTATTCACTGCAGGCCAAACAAAGAACTGGGTTAAGTGAAATGGCGTCGTTTCACGCAACCCAGTTAATTTTTTTTTTCAATTTACTTACCTGAAACGGCGCCATTTGGGTCCAATTGAGAACCAAACGGCGCCGTTTCATGGAACGGACCTGGCGTCTTACCCCCCCCCCCCAAAATTCATTTTGACTTTTCTCCAATATTCCCCAACTCCTCCCGTGAAAACCCTAGGCATCTTCGGCCACCCTCCGTCCCCACCGTCCCCTCCGTCGCAGCAGGCTCGCAGCCACTCTGTAGTCGGTACTCCCTCTCTCTCTCTCCGATTTGTTCAAATGCTCGACTTTGAAGAATTTTGGGATGATTGAAGAATTTTTTTTTTCATGTTCAGGTGTATAAATCTACTATATCTGCTTCTTGTATGTGTTATTAACTTATTTGTGTGTTGTGGTCCTGTGGATCGATTATATGGGGTAGATGTGTTATAGATGATTATTACTAATTGTATTAGTAACACCCTATCTATTTCTAATAGCGGAGAGAGAGAGTCATGCAAACTGGTTAAAATAGTATGCCAATCATGACTTTAAATTAATATAAGTATAGCAGCTTGTTTAATTAAATGAGTTAAACTTCCATCTTTAATGCAATAATCTCTATATATATGGTTGGTGTTAGGTTTTGACCAACGTATTGATTAATCATCCCAGTTTGCATTGTTTGAATTGATCTTTTAAATTTTTTTAGATGATACCACTGAACGTGAGATCATCACTTAAAAGTTTTAAAAGTTTATAATTAAAGTCGGTGAGGAGACAAGTAAATTTGGTTATTTTTAGTTATGTTCAAACTCTACTTAACGTCAAGTGGACTAGCTACCTCCTTAATAATTGGTCTTATGTAAAATATATACTTCCAAGAAAATGAAGTTAGCCATCTATTTTTTTAAGCTAGCCATCTATTTGATAATCAAGAAAATGAAGGAAACCTAAAAAATAAGATAATATGATCTACAAATCAATGCACTCCAAACTTCATAATTTCTAAAAAATATTTCCAAACTTTGCAAACAAAAACCAACCCCTGAGAATGAGAAATCTATTTGTCACGTACCCTAGTTAGCTTTTACCAAAATCTATTTGTCTATGTGTCCATGTTCTCCCCATACATTTGTTTTTTTGTTACATTTGTTTTTTTTTTTGTCCTTGTTGCTCTAAACACTTGTACATGAATTAATGTTTGTTTTCTAATTCTTTTGTCCTTTTTATAGATGGAGTCTTCTTCAACACAAGACATGCCCCCACCCCCACCCGGGCCACCCCCATCCAATGTAAGTGAACAATCAGTTGGTGGGTCACAAAGAGGTAGAGTTAGGTCTTTCGTTTGGGATCACTTTACAATCATACCAATAGGTGATCCAACTAAACCGAGGGCTACATATAATTATTGTGGTACTTCGTATGCTGCTGATACGAAGGCCAATACGAAAAACATGAAGAATCACATTGAGAATCAATGTAAGAAATGTCCATTTAAGAAGACGGATAAATCCCAGACGACTCTAGGTTGCAAGGTGGAGGGAGGAAGTGGTAGCGTTAGTGGGGGACTTGTGCCTATTGCATTTAGTGTTGAGGCTTGCCGACAAGCCTTAGCAGAGATGATTATTCTTGATGAGTTGCCCTTTAGGCATGCTGAAGGGGAGGGTTTTAGAAAGTTTATGCTTGTGGTTTGCCCTAAGTGGGTAGGGATTCCATCCCATATGACGGTTGCGAAGGATTGTTTTAATTTGTTTTTGAAGGAAAAATATAAGTTGAGAAATGCTCTTCGAGGGCAGCGAATTTCCCTCACCACGGATACATGGACATTCGTGCAAAACTTAAATTATATGTGTCTCACAGCACATTTTATTGATGATGACTGGAAGTTACACATGAGGATTCTTTCCTTTTGTTTGGTTGAAAATCATAAGGGTGATACACCTGGTAAGGGTATAGAGATGTGTTTGATTGATTAGGGGCGACCAAAATTTCTTGCACTCACTCTTGATAATGCAAGTTCTAATTATGGGGGCATTTCTTATTTGAAAAAAAAAAACCAAGTATAAGAGAGACACGGTCTTGGAACATGAATTCTTGCATGTTCGATGTTGTGCCCACATTTTAAACTTAATTGTTCATGAGGGGTTGAAAGAATATGATGAGTCTATTGCGAAGGTGAGGGGTGTTGTGAAGTATGTTAAATCCTCCCCTCAAATGTGGAGTATATTTAAAAAATGTGTGGAGTTGGAAGATATTCAATCCAAAAGTCAAGTTTGCCTAGATGTACCGACTAGGTGGAACTCCACCTATCTTATGGTGGAGAGGGCTTCCAAATTTAAAAGGGCTTTTGATCTGTTGGAGGAAGAAGATCCGTACTTCCTTGGTAGTATTGGGGATGATGATGATGACGATGAAGATGTGGACCATGTGGTCAATAGGAGAAAGTCAAAGAAGTTAGGGCCTCCCAATGCATCCGATTGGGAGAAGGTAAAGTTGTTTGTGAGGTTTCTTCAATTATTTCATGATGCAACTTTACGCTTCTCGGGGGGTGAATATGTAACTTGCAATGTTTTTTTTCCGGAGTTGGTTACTTTTAAAAATGCCATTAATATGGAGTGTGAAGAACGAAATCCCGTTGTGGGATTAATGGCCATAAATATGAAGAGAAAGTTTGACAAGTATTGGAGAACTTGAAAAATCAGAATATGTTGCCTTATATTGGTGTTCTTCTTGATCCTCGCTACAAGATGCGATATTTTGATTTTGGGTTGGGACAAATGTATGCACATGATAATGCAAAAAAAATTGATTTTAGTTGGAAGGTGAGAAATGCATTTATCCCCATGTATGAGGCATACAGAGAAAATGAAGAAGGGCATTCTCCTTAGCGCACAAGTTCCCCACATGAAGATGTATCTCCTTCAGCTGACAAGAACACGAGTAGAAAGGCACATTTGATGGCCCAATTTAAGCAACAGTTACAGTCAGAAGACAGTTTGGAAACTAAGTCAGAGGTTGATAGATATCTAGCTGAAAGATGTGAGGATCAAGATGATAGTCTTGACCTTCTAATTTGGTGGAAGGTGAATTCAGCTAGATATCACATACTTTCAAAGGTTGCACGCGATGTACTTGCAATACCGGTATCTACTGTGGCCTCTGAATCTACATTTAGCACTGCGGGTCGTGTACTTGACCCTTTCCGAAGTAGTTTAAATCTAATGAGTGTTGAGGGTCTCATATGTGCACAAAACTGGCTTCGTTCTTCTTCTACTCCAATAAGCCTTAGAACTTTAATGGATGAAGTGGTGGAATTTGAGAAGTAGCTGGATATGGGTATGTAATAAATTACCTTTGAAATCTTTCGTGGTTTATTTTGTTTTATCTTCTATGTTATGTAATTTTATTTAACTTGTTTTGTTTTAAATTTTTATGGATAGAACTTGTTTGGGACTCGAACTTTGTTGATTCTGTGGAGGCATCAAATTCAATGCCTACTGGCCCTACACCCACTTGATTAAAGACTAAAGAGGTGAGAAGATTGAAAGGCTGTTTAGTTATTTTGAAAGGCTGAAACGAAATTCCTCAAATCAATCATGTTTAGTTATTTTTAAAAAAACTCATGCATTAATATTGGTCCTTCTCATTCTAATTTATTAATAACCTGTTTTGCTGGTTTTTTTTTTGTGTATCACAAAGAGTCATGGTATTTACCATCAGTTTGGGATTTACTTGTGAAATTATTGCTTTATTTTCCCAAACGAAAGTCTAAAATTCCTTAATAATTGCTGAATGGATTCACTACTTGACTTAGTGGATTCACTGCTTTGGAAGAAGAGAAGGTGGAGGAATGTGGCTGAGTTTTTTGGGTTTATTGAACTTTTTTAGTTAATGTGCAATAGAAAGATGAGTGCTTTATCATTTTTGCTTAGTTATTTACTATGTGCTGCAAATTGCAATACAATTATACAAGGTAGTTTAAAAAAATTGAGTTGGGAATGGAGGAAGCTAGCATTCTCATTCTATGTTTTCTAGAGGTGGAATCTTGATATTCAGATTCTGAAACATGCATGCATATTAATATTTCAAAGTACTGCTTTACTTGACGCTAGCGAGCCAAAAAAAGGGATCAAAGTCAATTTTCTGGAAAATTCAAGTGGGTTTTGTTAGTTTTGTGTTGTAGAATTTCAGGACAAGAAGCTAGCTAGCCAAATTGATGTTTGCTGGAATTTTTACAGGGCAGGGGAAACCTAACTAGCTTGACAATTTTCTATTTAAATGGAGCTTCCTTAACTGCCTTGGAAACTACAAATTATATAGATTACATGCTTCCGAAATGGGTCCAATTCATTAGTCAGAGACAATATTATTTTTATATATGCTTGACTCTTGAGCACGGGTCTATATTGGAGGTGTTGCATTGCCTTAATTATTAGTTATTTACCATGGGTGCATGGTAGTTGGGATGTCAACTTCCATAAATTTTGGGTTAAAAAAATGAGTAATGATGATGCATAATTCATGATATGATCATATTATATAATAAATTAATGAAAAATCTTATATTCACAAAGAGATGCCACAAATGTTATATTCACAAAAATGTTATATTTTGAGAGCTCTGCTTGTTTTATTTTGACTTGTTTTGTGTTTGGTGTTCATATATTTCGATCAATTGGCCCCCACCCCTCTCCTTGCATTAATGCTTATTTTGTCTTTTCAGATTTATTTTGCTGCAAGCGTACTCAACCCAGATGTGTATTTTGCTGCAAGACATGGACTGCTTAATACTTTAGTTTATTATATTTTACAACTTCTGGAAGTTAGCCATGGTACATTGGGATTTGTCAAATATTATTTAGAACACCCCTCCTTCCCTTGTAATTTCCCATTTCTAGTTTTCACTTCAGTTTATAATTTGTAATTTGTAATAACTTTTGTATTATTATTTTGTTTTTTGTTTTTTTTTTCTAGTTTTTTATATAGATTAGTTTTCTTTTATCATTGTATTTTTCAAGATCAAGTTTTTTTTTAGTATTTTTAGCTAAAAAATGTACAAATTGGAAGTGGGCCGAAAATAGTTGAATTTGGGCCCAACAAAAGTCAAATTTAGATGGGCTGAATGGCCCATTTGGGGCATGTCCAGATCAAATGGACCGACCCTGGACCGGACAGGACCGGACCTATCTATACTCGGTCCGGTCTAGGGTTGAAAATCTCTGGACCGAATAGGTCCGGTCCACAAAACAGCCTAAGACCGGACCGGACCGATATCACCCCTAGTCCCGCCCAATTCCTTTAGCCCAAACGGTTCGTTTCATTAAACTTATACAAACCGCACCGTTTCACTTGCCACGTTGGAATGGGTGCGCAAACCGCTTATGCATATCGCGTGCAACAAGACTTTTCGAATCTAGATGCATCAATAAGCTGAAGATATTTACCCAATAGACATGGTGGCATTCGAGTCATGACACTTGCATTCTACTTTCTACTATTCTGGTATACTACAAAAAGAATAATTTTAATTTCTATTTATTATCTCCATACACCGGATACTATAATTATTTTATTTTATCTTCTCATTTTTCTTATAATAAGTATGTGGTGTATGGATGATAAGTAGAACAATCCAATTAGTTTAATAAGAATAAAATAAAATAATAAATAATAAAAATAAAAAATAATTTGATGTGAGATGATGAGTAGCATCCATTTTTTTTAATATAAAATAATTTTTTTGTCCATATTCACGTCAGTAGAGTACGTAAATAATACATAAAAATAATTGTATGTAGCAGAACTCTTTCTATTATAGTAATATTGTCAAAAAGACATGACATATGTGCAGTGTTATGAGCATTTTTTTAAAGTAGTGTTACGGCCTTAAAGAAATTAATAAAAGTAATCTTAGAAACTAACGATACTTCATGTGCTCTCTTACTTCTAACTTATAATGAAATTAACTTAACAATCTAACGAAACAAATCAACTCACATCAATTTGTAAAATTATTTTTATGTAATTTCTTTCTAACTAAAGTATTTTTT
>QEOT01009400.1:15347-30760 GCA_003123785.1 Pterocarya stenoptera
GTTGGGCTCACAGCCCAATTTGGACGATAGGTAGTTGTAGAGGAGCAGCTGTGGAACGGCGATTCCCCCTTTTCCATCGAAGTAGGGAGGGTCTCCTTCCCCACCATTTTAGCCAATTCTTTTAGGAAAGTGCTATATATAGCAAGACCTACTTACTATATACAGAATATACAGAATCAATATGCTTAATAGTAGGTTGTACACCTGCCATACGTAGCTTGAACTGTGATGGCCACAATACTTAGCTATTGTAGATCCCCAAGACGCCTTTGGTTGAATGTTCACACTTGATCCACCGTCTGCACTTCCTACTTCCATTCCATAAAATATTTTGATTTCAGTTTTTCTCCCACTTATCATCTTCTTTCTTCTTCTTCTATTTCCTCTCTTTTTCTGAATTTTCCTCCATTCGCCAAGCGAATGATCTTCGCTTCGCCGAATATCTGGTGCCAAAATACCCATTTTTATGGTTTTTTTCGCTTCTCCCAGCTGCTCTTTCCACAACTCCGAATATCTGGTGCCAAAATACCCATTTTTAATTTTAAAGATGCCAGTATAAAATTAAAAATGGCCCATACCCATATAAGCACAAAAAATATTTAAAACAAGTCCAAAGGCCAAACCCATCATTAAAGGAAATGGTCATCTTCTTCCTCTCACCCGTATAGGGTTTCTTTTCATCTACCAAAAAAAAAAAAAAAATTCCAAAGGGCTGCCTCCACCCTTTGTTTGCATAATGGAAGGAAAAAACTTTTCTAGGCTCATGGTGCAGCCATCACCACCGTTGCTGGCTCACCGGACAGCTTCATGTGCCGCTGCCATGTTCTACACTGGTTCGGTGCGCGCAGCTCTGTGACAGAGTGCGTTGCACCAACCTGGTGGATGCTTTTCTATGGCAGAGCATGGCAGGCTACGCCATCCAAGTGCGTGGCACTATATGCAGCAGAACCTACTGCCTTGGCCTGGTGTGCAGCACCACTCACAACAGAGATTGTTGCGACCTGTTATGTGGCTTCCCGTGCAGCTGGGCCGCCCTCATCGTTGCTCCTGCACCATGCTGATGGGCATCTCTGCCTCGAGGCAGCGTTTTACTAGGGCTGCACCGTGACAGCGTTGCACCAATGCTAGCTGCGCTGCACCCAGCTGGTGCGCAACACGTTTGCCAGCGCAATTCCATGAGTGGGGCAACGTCAGTTAGAATCGCACCACATGCGATGCAGCAGCGACGCACCCAGATGGTGCTCGTTGTGCCACTTATATCGCACAACACAGTGTTGGTGCACCTGTTTGTCTGGTTGTAGCACTGCCTTTGCACCGGCATTGTTGCTCGTGAGATACACTGTGATGCACAACACATCTCTTGCTGTAATGATCATTTTCGACAACCATGGTTACGGGAAAAAAATTCTCTTATCACAGAAAATTATCTCGTAAAGAAATCACAACATGCACAACAAAATATAAATCGAGAACAACCGATTTTTGACTTTGATATCAATGTTAGAAAGACTAGATCAGAATATATAGTAGAAGCGATATTACTTCGTCAAAAATATCTTGAATCGAGTGAATTGTTCCATGGATTCTCTGTCATCGTTGTTTATCTGAAATCTTCACGTATCATAGTGGAGTGTGCTACGTGATAAGACTAGGGCAACACCTATATATTTCAGAGCCTAAGAACTAGGACTAGAGAGAATTCTTTGAGAGAGAGATTTCTCTTCACGAGTTAGTCTACATATAGTCCCCATTTGGGGACTGCTCATGCAAGCCCATACAATTATGTTTAAAAAGATTTTAAAATTACAAAAATATCATTTTTAAAATGATGCTTTTTCCCTTTTACCCCCATTCATCAATTGGATTGCACATGCAATCCCCCACTCAAGACTGCAAATAGAATTTATCTTCACTTTATATATTAAAATTTCTTAGCCCTAAGAGGGGAGAGACTATCTATATAACTCCTCTAATTGTAACCCTCGGTTGGCCTTAAAGGCCAGCTAGGGGTGGGCAGTGGGGCCCCGCTCCCACCTCCTGCTACTCAGCATCGCCTATGCAGGGGCGGGTTGACCCTAGCAGGGTCCCACCCCCCGCTCCTCACCCCTCCCATTTTTAATATAAAAAATTATAATTTTTAATATGTATATAAATAATTTATGTAAATAAATTGTATATAGATATATACAATTTGTTAAAAACTTGAAGTTGAATTGAAGTTAATGGATTGCTTTGGCCTCCTAGGTCAACTATTATATAAGAGACCAAGACAATACAATGGTCATACTTAAGTAATGTGAGACTTACAGCCCTAATGCTTAACTTAAAGATGCTTATTGGAGGGGATATTTAGATCTCTGGGCCAAGCCCAGAAAGACTTGCCAATGGCTTAAGGCTAAAAGCCCTGCAGGTAGAGGACTCGTAACTATAATAACGGGGAGATAACTCCGGGAAACAGGGGATAAGGCCCAGGAACGGGCATGAATATCCTACGTGAGATAACTCCTACAAAACATAAGATATCTTCCCCATTTGAATAAGGGATCACAAAGGATAAGCACATAGAACTGGTGATTAGAGTTGATGGCCATCATGCCGCATTCTGCTATAAATAAGTTGGTAAAGGTAACATCATCTTTATCTTTATCTTCATCTTTTATATACTTATTCTCATACTGTTATTGACTTAAGCATCAGAGTTTACATAGGGTGACCAACGCCGTCCCTTTATTGCAACAAGTGTCTCTCATGCGATTGGTGGTGTAAAACACGTCCTTAACAATGGCGCCTTCTATGAGATCTTTACAGACTTCAGTGTGATTTTCATATGCCAATCGTCACGAGATCACAAGTCGAACGAGATCTGGGATCGAGCATGACAAAGGCAGAAGAAAGGTTAGCAGAAATAGAGGAAAGGCTGAAACAATTAATGGCAAGTTTTGAACAATTGCAGAAAGAGAACGAGGAATTAAAGTGTCAAAGGGATAATCCCCCTGCCCAGAACGGGCAAATTGAAAGAGATGCACGTGGTGCCGGAGGAGTTAATAGCAAAGAAGTGGAGAAGAAGAAGATGCATGATGAACTACGTAGTTTAGTAGACAAATACGAGGAGATGGCTAGGAGGATGGGTGGCTCCACTTCCGTGGAGCAACTCCTCACGCACACGAACCTCCCTTTCAGTGAGGAGGTCATGGCGGTCCCCCTACCAGCTAAATTCAAAGTGCCGCAGATCAACCTATACGATGGGTCTAAAGATCCCATTGATCACCTCGAAAATTTTAAAGGACACATGACTCTCAATGGCTTCTCAGGGGAGGTAGCTTGCCGTTCTTTCCTGTTAACTCTAAAGGGAATAGCACGGGGATGATTTGGGACGCTTCACCCCGGATCAATCTGTAGCTTTGATGAGCTTGCTAAATAGTTTCTTACACAATTTATGGCTAGCAGAAGATGCTGTAAACCGGCAGCCTATCTGTTAACAGTAAAACAGAAGGAAAGGGAGAATCTGAAGAACTACCTAACACGCTTCAATGAGGAGAAACTCACTATTGAGGATCAAGATAAGAAAATCACCTTAGTTGCACTATTGGAAGGACTTTGGCCTCGAAACCCCTTCATGGCTGAACTGGCTAGACGAACTCCATCGACCCAAAGGGAGTTCATGGATTAAGCAGATGACTTTGTCAATGTAGAGGATACTCTACAAGCTATGATAGAACCACAAAAGCAAGAGACAAAGGCGGAAAATAGAAACCAGAGCAACTCTAAGGACAAAGACAAGAAACCGAACGGGCAAAGTCACCCCGATGACAGACGAGATCGGTACACTAGCCCTTAAGATCATGGGCGCTGACTTGTGCATAACAACCACAATATACAGGAAAATGGTAGAAACTCGAGAAAGGAAGAATTCGCACCTAACAAAGGAAAACGCCATTGCACCTACCACCAAAGCCACACCTATTTGACCGAAGATTGCATCACCCTGAAGGCGGATTGAGGAAATGACTGGGAGTGGGGAGTTGGAAAGAATGCTGGCTAATTACATGAAGCCACAGAGGGAGGGAAATCGGGAAAGATGAGGCGGAAGCCCCAAGTGCTAGAGACAGGAGGAGCAGAGAAGAAATAATTCTCGTGACCCAGGGGAGACCATGCATTTGCCCCCTTGGGCGAAACCCCCACTATAGCAGGTGGATTTATTGGTGGCGGTGCCACTGCATCCGGTAGAAAGGCCCACGCACGAAAAGCAAGATATCATGAGGTATACATGGCAGATAAGCTGCAAAAGTACCTTAGGGAAGAAACAACCCTGACCATCTCGTTCGGGGACGAGGATTGCGAATGGGTTATGTATCTTCATGACGACGCCTTGGTTGTTACACTACGGATAGCCAACTACACGACCAAATAAGTCTTGGTCGGCAATGGAAGCTCTGTTGACATTCTCTTTTGGGACGCATTTGTTCAAATGGGGATCCCAACAGACAAATTACGACCATCCCCCTCCCCGCTCAAAGGTTTTTCAAAAGAAGCTGTTCAACCCCGTTGGTGCCATTGCCCTTCCTGTAACAACAGGGCAAGACTGACTTTTTAGTGGTCAAGGCTCCGTCATCTTATAATGCCATATCAGGGCGCCCAACCCTCAATAAAAAGGTGGTCACCTCCATATACCATTTTAAAATGAAATTCCTAACAAAAGTGGGATTTGGCGAAGTTCGTGGAGAGCAGATATCAGCCCGAGAATGTTATGTTCAGGAACTGAAGACAGGAGCACTGACGGTATGCTCATTAGACGATTTAAAACAACAGCTGCCGCCAACATCTTAGCTAGAAGAAGGGCAAGACATGGAGACCAGAGATCAAGATAGTCTGTTACAAGCCGAAGCCAACGAGCCCTTGCATGTAGTGAAGTTGAATCCAGAAAGCCCATCTGCTAACACAAGGGTTGGCTCCAAGCTCCCGCCAAAGTATTAAGAAGCCTTGAAGCAACTATTGATTGAGCATAGAGATGTATTTGCCTGGAGTCATGAAGAAATGCCCGAGATCAATAATTCAATCATAGAGCACAACGTTTGCGTTGATCTAGAAGCCAAGAAAGTAAGGCAGAAGAGGAGGTCGTTCAGCACTGAGAAGTGCATGGCCATAGCAAAGGAAATCGAGAGACTCCTCGTAGCGGGCTTCATACGGGAGGCATAATATCCAGAATGGCTCTCCAATGTGGTACTAGTCAAAACGGCCAATGGCAAATGGAGGATGCGTGTAGACTTCACGACCTGAACAAAACTTGCTCCAATGATAGCTTTCCACTTCGTCGAATTGATGTCATCGTGGATGCCATAGCCGGACACCCATTTTTGAGCTTTATGGATGACTACTGTTGGTACAATCAGATCAGGATGAGGAGAAGACAGTGTTCATAACCGACAGAGGACTCTACTGCTACTGTGTAATGCCTTTTGGGCTGAAAAATGTTGGAGCAACATATCAGAGGCTGGTCAACCGGATGTTCAAGCACCAAATCGGAAAGACTATGGAGGTATATGTAGACAATTTATTGGTAAAACATAGGGATGCTGCACAGCACCTAACGGATCTTAGAGAGTTCTTTGCAATGTTTTGAATACTGTACTGGATGCCGTACCGGTCGAGCCACTGGAATGAAATATTTCGGTACCGGTACCGTTTCGGAATAACATTTCGGTATATGAATAAATTATAGATATAAATTATATTTCAAAATAATAGTCTATATATAAATAAATTATATATAAATACATAAATATATCAATTATAAATAGTCTAGTCTGAATTAGGGATCAAAAAATGAACTTGTAGTTTGAAAATATGAAAAAAAGGTCGAAATATCTGCTAGTATAGACCGGCACACAGGTCGATACAGGCCTAAATAGCGGCCGGTACGGAACATACCGGTCCGGTGGCCGGTACGGTACGATATTCATAACAATGGTCCTTTATGATTTTACAAAAGTACAAAATGAAGTTGAACCAGCCAAATGCGTATTAGGGGTAAATTTGGGCAAATTCCTAGAGTTCATAATCTCACAGAGAGGGATAGAGGCCAACACTGAGAAGATAGATGCAATCTTGAGAATGGCACCGCCTCAAACTATCAACGATACTCAGCGCCTAGCAGGGAGAATAATGGCTCTAAACAGGTTTGTGTCTCAATCCATAGATAAATGTCTACCTTTTTCCCGTGTGCTAAAGAAGGTACACCCTTGCAACAAAGAGTGTGACCAAGCTTCAAGAGTTAAAGAAATATTTAGCCAGCCAGCCCCTATTGAAGCAGCCTAATCAAGGGGAAGTTTTGTATGTGTATCTGACAGTATCCCCCCAAGCTGTGTCAGATGTCTTAGTAAAAGAATAAGAAGGGATATAGGCGCCAGTATACTATACAAGCAGGGCTCTACGGGACACCGAAGTCAGATACTCGTGGATGGAAATGCTGGCATTCTCACTAGTAATGGCTGCCAGAAGGCTGCGACCATACTTTCAGACCCACCCAAGAAAGGTCTTGACAGAAAACCCTCTCGGAAGAGTGCTACAAATACCAGACTCCTCCAGGCATTTGGTTGCGTGGTCCATCGAGTTCAGTGAGTTTGGTTGCGTGATACAAAGGAGACTGATTGAAGTACTAGCTGTCAGAATCTCGGTTGCACAAATAGGGCCTAGGATGCCAGAATGGACCAGGAAAATAGAAGAATATCTGGACATAGGAAAGCTCCCTGAGGGGAAGGAGGCAGCAGGAAGATTAAGAAGAAAGCGGCACGGTTTGTCAAAATCGATGGTGTCCTGTACAAAAAGGGCTTTGCAACACCCTTGCTCAAGTGCATCTCACCAGAAGAACCACAATATATACTCGTCAAGATACACGAAGGCATTTGCAGTAACTATTCAGGTGGAAAAGCGTTAGCAAGGAAGGCCCTAAGGACAGGGTACTATTGGCCCAACGCAGTTAAGGACGCCCAGCAGTTCCAGAAGATGTGCTCGATGTCAGGCATACGCCTCAGTTCCCCACTGCCCACCAGAAAATTATCATCCGTCACTTCCCCGTGGCCCTTCGCCCAATGGGAAATCGACCTGGCCGAACTGTTCCCACCTGGGAAGGGCAGGGTGAAGCACATGATAGTAGCAGTTGACTACTTCTAAAAGTGCGCAGAAGCGAAAGCCCTAGCTACCATAACGACTAAGTTCGTAGCCAGATTTTTATGGAAAAACATTGTGTGCTGGTTTGGAATCCTCAATACAATAATCTCAGACAATGAGAAGTAGTTTGATTCCGAGCATTACAAGGTGTGGTGCTAGGAACTCAGGATAAAAGTGAAGTACTCATCACCAGGCCACCCACAGGCGAACGGGCAAGCAGAATCAATAAACAAATCCCTATTTGGGATTTTGAAGAAGAAGTGGCGATCGAAAGGGAAATGGGCATAAGAGCTACTAGGAGTTTTATGCGCCTACAGGACTTCGGTGAAGACTCCAACAGGGGAGACACCATTTACCTTGGCATATGGGAGTGAGATAGTTACCCCACAAAAGTCGGCTTACCAACACACTGAACCAGCCACTTTGAGTAGCCGAGGAACGACCAAGCTCTTAGTGAACAACTAGACCTCCTAGAAGAGATAAGAGAGGAAGCGGAAGTCCAGAGCATCCTCAGCAAGAGAAGAACATAGCAATATTTCAATAAACGTGTCAAGAGAAACATGAGTCACCACACAGGACGAAGGGAAGCTTGTCCGCGGTGGGAAGGGCCTTGCGTAGTAATAGCTACTAACCGCCCAGGATCATATCGACTCAAAGATTGCGAGGGGAAAGAGTTGCAGCACCAGTGGAACGCTGAGCACCTAAAAAGGTTCTATCCTTAGAAAGTTTATCACTTTATTCATCTATATTTATTTCAGAGACAAAATTCTTTTCTTTTCAAAATATATGCTTTAGTCAATTATTGTGCTGTCGAACTGGCGTGTGGGTCGCAAAAACCACACGGCCCTCTTCAAGCGAACGAGCATGGAGATCACAAAGACCACACGACCCTCACCAAATGAACGGGCGTAGAGGTAGCAAAGACCACACGGCCCTCTTCAAGCGAATGTGTATGTAGGTCACAAAGACCACACGGCCCTTTCCAAATGAACGGGCGTAGAGGTCGCAAAGACCACACAACACCCTCCAAATGAATGGGCTTGGAGGTCGTAAAAACCACGTGACCCTTTTCAAACGAACGGGCGTGGAGGTTGCAAAGACCACACGACCCTTACAAATGAACGGGCGTGGAGGTCACAAAGACCACATGGCCCTTTCCAAATGAACGGGCATGGAGGTTGCAAAGACCCCTCTCCAAAATCAGCCACCAAGAGTCGAGTGAGGCACCTGCGGCACAAACAGACGGGCGTGGAGATCAGAAATACCGCATGACCCTCTCAAAAGGTATACCGCCAAAAGGGAAAAACAAGAGCACAAAAAGAGACAAGGCAATGTAAGCAAACCACCCGCCCAATGGCCAACCAAAATCAACAAATGTGCCCCAGGGAAAAGCAGTAGAACAATAAAGACCAAAGTCCAAAAAAGTTTACAAACAAACAAGATTAGCAAGATTCACAAAAGCCCAAAACAGGGGCCCAACAGTCGTTACAAGCAAAAACAAATTTTCTATCCTTGAGGTGGGGGACGGGGAAAGGCGTTTGGCATCACATCCTGACCCATTGAATTTGCATATTGGTAGGCGGCAGCATCAGGCTTAAAGTCTTCTAAGTTCAAACTCCTCAGGTCGGTTTGAGGGTTGGCTAATAAGTGCATCTTCAAATGAGTCAACCTCGTGCCATACCCATAGCCAAAGGCCCTGTCACTGATAGTTTGGGAAGTAGAAAGTTGGGATGCAGTCGAACAATCTCGTTGTTCACAGCAGTCAGCTCCACGTCTGACCTTCCTCGCTCCTCCCTTGACTCATTCACCTCTCGAGACATCTTCTCCAAACTCGCCAGATTCTTATCTTGGCGGGCGTCAACCACGGCGCGCTCTTTCTTGTACCTAGTGAAAGAAGCCTTCTCCTGGTCCAAGTCCGAACTAACTCATTCGCCACCTTCTCGCACTCCTTTTCAGAGGAAGCCAAAGTAGTAGCAGCCTCCTTAAGCTTCTTCTCAGCATTAGCCCGAGAGCGCTCAGAGGAGCCCAATGCCCCCTTAAGACGCAGAACCTCTGCTCGAATGGTTGCCTTCTCCATCTCAACCGCACGTAGGGCAAAGCTGTCGTGGGCGTGGAGGCTCTCAACATGAAGGAGTTCGGACGACTAGTCGTGAACAGAATCAAGGTCAGCTTCCAAGGATTTAACATGACCATCAGCCTGCTCTAGACAACATCGCAGGTAATTTCTCTCATCCTTGAGGCGGCTATTCTCCTGCTTAGCAAAGAAGGAGAACTTTCGTCTCTTGCGAACCTCCTCTTCCAAACTAGTCCTTTCCTCCAAGATCCAAGACGCCAGGGCTTCAATATTCTACACAAACATAATAAAGTTAGGAGCAATACAAGCCAAAGAGAGCGCCTGCAAACAAGAAAAGGCAAAATGGAAAAAAAGCCTTACTGGGGCCAGCATTCTTCTCAGACGCCTTGTCATCTCAGTAACCGCCTCCGAAGGAGGTAAAGAAGTACGAGGACTAGCGTCCTCCTCCCAGGTAGCGTCTCCCATTGAATAGGCTCCAACCTACACTAGACGACCTAACGAGAGATCCAAGGCTGCCGCAACCTCAGGTGTGGGTGTGGGCAGGCCACCTTCAGCGTGGGCGCCAAACGACTCACTAATAAACTTCTCCTGGTGAAGGTTTGCTCGCCCACCAACACGGTCTCCCACCTAGGCCCCTGCCTCCACGACCACTTGATCTTCAGGGACCTGCCTGCCTTCGCAAGGAGTGGTGTCCCCATCCTCACCAAATGACGACGGCGTTGACGAAGGGATGGACACCCTATCTTGGTCCATGGGTGGAGTCTCTCCGCCTGAATTGGTACAGGGCAGAGAATGCAGAGAGGAACCTAACCCCACACAGGAGGCCTTGCTGCCACCTACAACTTTAGCCATAGTGTCATAGATCGTAGGGGTGGGAATATCGAGTGCTCCTTGCCCAAACACACTCAAGGAAAAGGCAGCGTATATATCATTCAAATCACTCCCCTCATCAGGCATTGAATCCAACACAGGAACTGAGGGGAATTCGAAAAGGGCGTCCATCGAATAGTTCCCTAAAGGGAGCCTAAGGTCATAGGCTATTGAGAAATCCTCCAGAGCCTACTTCATCAAAGCACCCAGGTTATCAAAACCTGGGCTCACTAATGGGGAGGCTTTGGCAGGGGACACCATTGGTGTGGCCTAGCCAGGAACAACAACACCCACGCTTGCCCCCTGCATCGGTTTCTCGGGGGAACCAGTGACGCGTCTAGGCGTTGCGCCCTTAGTGCGAGGACGTTTCATTTTTGGTCCCCAGTCTAGGGAGCACTCCGTTTCGTTGGAAGGGGAACTGGCTTGAGCTTTTTTCATCTGTCAATAATGGAGTCAGAAAGAAGGTCGTCCAACCACAAACCGTCGTGGTCGCGGTCCTTCGCCCACTCACAAACAAGGTTCACACAATTTTGTTGACTATCAGTCAACTCCAACATCAAAAGTTTATCATCAGGGACGTGCCCCTAGTTGGCAGCAACATGGTAGTCCCTAATGAGCATTTCGCCGGTGGGATACTCCCAACCATCACCAAAGATCAAGAAACTTATTGGTCCACTGCTTGGCGTTGGAGTAACGCCCTTCAAAGGCAACGAGGAGTTGTCCGTGCACAAGGAAGCTACGAATGTTTCCCGGTAGGGACACCACCCCATAGAAAGATAGGAACTCCTTCACCGTAAGATCATGGTACCTCTCTCTAAGGGGCTCCAGAATGCGGTGGAAGACGACGCAGGCGCACATCAACACACACCATGCTTTACTATGAAGCGAAGCAGGAGCAAGCTGCAAAAAGTGCAGAACATCGCGCACTGGGTGGATGAAAGGAAGGCGAAGCGCGTTCGTAAGGGAGCAAATTGTTAGGGCTACGGACTTGTCGTGGCCCTTTTCGGAGACGCACCCCCTTTTCGGGACATTCATGTCCATTGACTCAAGAATGTGGAAGGATTCCCTCAAATCGACGAGGTCTTCCACACCCAGAACCAAGCGCCAAGAAAACCCATCAAAGGAAGTGGGTTGACGGGCGAGAGAAGATTCGGGCTTCTGCTTGGTCACTTTCTTGGCAGGGCTACCACTGGCCATCACGGAAATCTTGAAGAAAGGAAAGGGGGACATAGAGGAAGATGAGGAAGACGAGAGATAAAATGGAAGTAAGGAAAGTAGTGACGGGAGGTGAAACATTGTGTAAAGCACACCTAAGAAAAGTAATCATGGGGATCCTTGGGAATCCGAAAGGTTTGGCAGCGCCAACAATTACAGTTCTTTTTAAAAACCCATGAAATGAGAGGGAACAATCATGGCTGACGTAAGCCACGTCATTCTTAAAAAGGAACGGGTAGAAGCTGGTGCACGCTAATTAGCATGACTTATTTTCTGAAGAAGGAAAACAGTTAATCAATAACTAACAAGCTAGCAGGGTAAGTAGCCAATAAAAGAAAGAAAGGCAGAAGCATGATTGTTTAATTTCCCATGTGCCAGCACAAAGGAAATTAGTGGGGTAACTGGAGGGGACATTTAGATTCCTGAGCCAAGCCGATCTAAGGCCAATCTCGCCCACAAGCCCAGAAAAGACTTACGAATGGCTTAAGGCTAAAAGCCCTGCAGGTAGAGGACTCGTAACTATAATAACGGGGAGATAATCCCAGGAAACGGGGGATAAGTCCAGAACTGGGTACAAATATCATGCGTGAGATAACTTCTACAAAAATGAAGATATATTCCCCATTTAAATAAGGGATCACAAATGATAAGTATAGAGAACTGGTGATTAGAGTTGATGGCCATCATGCTGCATTTTGTTATAAATAACTCTGTAAAGGTAACATCATCTTTATATTCATATTT
This sequence comes from Pterocarya stenoptera, assembly GCA_003123785.1. NCBI lineage: Eukaryota > Viridiplantae > Streptophyta > Magnoliopsida > Fagales > Juglandaceae > Pterocarya > Pterocarya stenoptera. The sequence goes on from QEOT01009400.1 coordinate 27,418, forward strand.
TATATATTTATTCTTATATTGTTACTGACTTAAGCATCGGAGTTTATATAAGGTCACCAACACCGTCCCTTCATTACAACAAGTGTCCCTCATGCGATTGGTGGTGTGAAACACGTCCTTAACACTTATACATCTCAAATGCATCAATCTTTGATTGGTTAAAACATGGCATATTGATGCCAAGTGACAATCCTTCCGTTAATTTTCTAATAAGAGATTGACAAATGATAAATAATATTTGCAATCCTAGAGTATACAAATCACGTGCCTTTGAAAAAGTGGATAATTGTGACTCAGATGAAAAAATTATTTTTAATAGTAGACCCTATTTTTTTTAAAGAAAATACTCGAGACTTGCATACTCTAAAACTAGATATAGTATTTCTCTTGACGAGTCATCTAAGTGCAAATTTCTTAAAATTCAAATATCAATTTTGTGAAGATCGAAAATGGAGCTTTCTTATTGCGAAATCAATACTTAAAAAATGAGAAATTCGATATTGATTTAGCAATTAGCTCAAAAAAATACTAATATGTAAATTTAATTTCTTAAATTACTGAAATATCAGTGTTTATCAATTCAATTCCTAGTGGTGCTGTACTAACAAACAGGTCATATTTTTCAACTGGAATTGTACGAAAAGAAAATGATTTAAGAAGATGTTATCCGGAAGAATTGTTGATCAAAACAATAGGCCGATCCCGCACAACAGTCTGGCACGAACGGACCGCCTGGCGCCTGGTTCTCTCTATGTAGAAGAGGAGCTGAAGGGCACGTTTGTCCAGGCTATTCTTCGAAAACACGACACGAGAGCTTTTTTTATTTCTAGCAACTGATGATAATGTTGGCCGGTGGCTCTCGTATCTCCTACCACTTGCGAGAGTGCGACCACTGCTTCTTCGGTTTAGGTTTAGGGTTTTACAACACCAGAATCATTCAGCTCTCCTTTGCCTCGCCTCCAAACCCTTCTTCTTCTACCCCCATTACCCCTGCCTCTCATCACCTCCTGCGTCGATCGAAAAGCACTTCACCTCCTTCTTGTCATCGCATCCAATCCAAGTCCCCTGGCGAATTTCCTACACTTTCCAGTTGCTTTAGGTTCGTTTCTATTCTATCGCGCGTCTTGTTGATATTTGCTTGTATTCTGCTTGGTTGCAAGTAATTTTTGTTTGGTGTGATTGCGAAGCTTGAAAATGCCGGCTTAGTTATACATACTATTGATCTTGATGCCGGCCTGGAAAGTAAATTTTATATGCCGGCTTACTTATCAGAAGTTATACTATTCCATTGCTTTCTGATTGTTTTCGCTTCTGTTCTATTGATTTTTGTTGTATTTATTATGAAAATTCGAAATTTCATGGAATAATATAGAATCCTGCACTCTGCGATGGTTTCTGGTTCTGTTTTCCTTTCTTACGATTCAAATTGGTTCAAATCTTGATGAGCCTCATGTTTGGTTTCTGAGAAAGATGTGTTGAAGGAAATTTAATTAAATAAGATTCGTTTGAGTGTGTCCACAATACTGCTCCCTGCAACCGCTCTAAAAAGGGGCTTGCGATGTGCAATATCGAATGTCGTACAAAACTAAGCATGCCTATCTAACATCAATTAGTTTTAGGTGGATTGACTGCACATTGTTCGACAAGATTCATACACTAGGTGGTCTATATGTGGTTGGCACTTATGAAAGATGAAGTGTGGCCTTCAATGCTAAAGCTTTTGGAAGTCATAAGGGGTAGTATATAGATATATGAAGAAATTACATCAGAATGTTGAAGAAAAAAAATACTTGAGATTGAATTAATGCAAGAAACTTGAGGTTTTTAAGTTAAAATTTTATTAATGAAGAAAAAGTGGTATGGCCTGAGTACATGGGATGTATTCACATGTAACACCCCCTTCCTGTAAGTTAGGAGTGTTACGTACTTTCGAAACTTCTCCTCGTAAAGAGACCCAACATAATAAAAATACCTACTTTATTGAAAATAAATTCCTAAAAAAAATAACAAAAATATAGTCTCATAGCAAGATAATTTAAAACTGATCTTTCAATGAAAAGGAAAGACACTTATTAACTAAGTCTGAAAATCCCGATAAATAATAAATGCCTGGTCGTCTCCTCATCAACACTATCTTCTCTACTTGGACATTTTAAAAACACAAAAATAAAAAAATAAAAAATAAAAAGAGTCAAATACTCAGTAAGTAGTACATCATATAGTAAATATAATAAACATAGTTTTTTTTTTTTAAAAAAAAAAGCGTGGATACTAAATACTGATATACTAACATAAACATGTAACATGCACTATGCATAACTCATTAAACTTGTCTTTCCCTTTCTTTAATGGCCAACACACCTTAATCCCCATGTGCAAGGTTGTACATCGATTCCATTGCCTATGGCCACAAGCGGAACTGCTTAACTTATCATAACATACTTTGGTGGACCACACTTAAGTTCGCGGCTTGCACACCCACCCATAACAGCATTGGTACCATGCATCTCTTATGGCCATTTTTAAAACTTCTTTCATAACTTGTCTTTTATCTTTCTTAGCATGTAGAACACATAATGACATAGCCTATCATAATCATAATTGAAAACATATTATGATGCATGTAAAACATATAATAACATTACATTGAAACTCACTTTCATCATTTTATAATTGGGTACATAAAAAGGAGCTTTCAATAAAGAGCCGTACTTAAATAATACTTAAAAAAATATTGTTTACCAAACTTGTAAGGGTATGATAATGCTACTTACCTCTTTGCTTCTATTGATAACAAACGCGTTAATAATCACCTACTTGAGGTTGCTGGAAAAGGGTTGGATTTGATAGGGTGAGGCTGGTTGTTTTTTCAACCTCTGAAATCAGCAGTTGTCTAGGGTTAGGGATTGCTTTTCTTGAAGAACATCACATGGGATTGCTATAAAAACTTTCCAGACTCACAGCAGCCTCTGTCTTTTCTAGATTTCAGGCCATACAGTCCTTTTAATGGACCTGAAAAACCTAATAATAGGGCTATACGAATTTAACTCAGTTTGTTTTGAAAAGGGGTTCTAGGAATCCTAATGACCAGGAGTTCTAGGGTAAATATGTTGCTATTCTTTGGATCCATTTAGGTGTCATAAATGGGGCTGGTTTCCAATTATCACGAATTTAACAGCCAAAAATCGAATGCACTTTGGCTAGAAAATACTTGGGCTTATCCATCCATATATGGGCCGAAACTACTCAATTTTGAATCTAGGTCCATAATTTCATATCCAATCCTATCTCCTCAATACTAGATCCTTTAATAATAAAGCCTAAACTCAGAATTTGCTAGCAC
>QEOT01009401.1:0-13947 GCA_003123785.1 Pterocarya stenoptera
ACATAGTCTTGGAAAATTACATGGAAAGCAAGAACAAGTGAAAAAAGAAGTTATTTTAAAGCTAATATGGTTGATTAGGACTAGTGAAGGCAAAAAAATCTCCTCTGTATGTTAACACGGAGAAAATCTCATTTACTTAGATCTCAGAGGACCACATGGGAGGCTTTAAAAAAAAAAAAACAAAGCCAAGCCCAAAAGATATTGCACTCAGCAAAGGGATTTATCAGGAAATTGACCCTTGGTCTACATGAAAATTTGCAATTCAAGTGAAGCTGCATTGGAGTGCAAGTTACCACTTTCCATTGCGCAAATGATTCACACATCACCACCGCGTCGTAACAAGGACACCCACCTACCACTAGTTATAAGGAAAATACGTACTACTTAGTTCTCGCTCGAATATTTTATTTATTTTATTTTTCTTTTATGCTTAAGAAAATGATTACTAGTAAAGTTTCTTTTTTATTTTTTTCTTAATGATTAAAAATATTAAAAAAATATTTTAAAAAAACTCTACAAAGGTTATGCATGCGGCCTGCTAGATCACTAGCACTACTCTAATCTATTACTATATATAAAAGCGAAATCATGCAATTTCGACGTGACACTCTTTCCATTCAAGTAGGTTATTGTTGGTGATAACTGACAAATAAAATAAATATCGAAGTGTTGCATTGGTGATCCTTTTAAAAGCAGTGTTTCATTGATATAAACCGATTGTAATTTTTAGGTTTTATTTCATTTCTTACGTATAAAGTTATAAACCGATTATCTTGGTGCAAGATTTATTCCATCAAAAGGCACCAATCTCAACTTGTGTATTGTTTCAAACCGCAAATAGACTGTATTGTTTATTGACATATCGATTTCGATCAGTTTATTTAACTTCAACGAAAGTGCTTTACTTCATTTCACTTTCTCCTCCACTCGTTCTCTCTCAAATTAATGCCACTTTGTCTTGCTCTTTCATAATCCTTCCAACCATTTGAGCATTCCAAATACGAGTAGATGATTCAAGTCCCACCACAAGACCAAGTCACAATACATTTATGCATTAAATTAAGTTTTGGGTGTGGAGATGCCATCGGGTTGGAAGATATATTGAGGTGGGGCTGACGTTCAAAGGAAAATTAAACAAATGAGTCTGAGTGTCTTTCGTGTGTGTGTGTGTGTCTATATATAAGGACTACAATTTGAACGTTAAAGTCATACAAGTTGTATGGGAAATTATATAGAGACTATTTATGATATATATTCTATGCATTACACATGTTTGATAAAAGGCACATTTGTTGCGTAGCCGTTGGAGAGGATGTTATGAGCCTCGAAGGGAACTCTACTTATGTGGATGCTTGTCTGTGGGCTTACGTGGGCTGGGTTGTGTCTATGGGCTGTTGGGTCACTTTGCTTATTCGTCTTTCCGTTTACTTGAGGTTATGTTTGAGGTAAAGATGAGAAATTTTATTTCTATCTCATCTTATCTCATCATTACATCTTTTTCAAATTTCCATATAAAATATAATAAACAATTCAATTTTTTCAAATTCTAATTCAACTTTTTCAAATCTCAAAACAATAATAATATTAAAAAATAATATTTTAAACTTTCATCTTAACATTATTTACAAAATTTTCAAAAATTCTCATATTATCTCAATATCTAAACCTAACCAGTCTGGTAGTAGTGGAATAGTTAAATACGTTGTGGGCGTAATGGGTTATGTCACGGGCTCAACCTTATCTTTATTATTTGCAGTTAAGTAGTGGATCCAGTAGAGTGGTGGTCGGTTAATTATTTGACTGGAGTCCATTTCCTTTCGTTTATAAATATGTAATCCATTCATCGTTGAAGAGGTTGAGTATCTCTACAATCAACTTGTTGGAGGTGAGGCCCCTCGAAGAGCCTATTACAGTTTATATTTAATTTCAAAATACACACAAGAGCAGACCATAACAGAGGATTCAATTGCGTCATTTTGAATGTGATTTCAGTTTGTTGACTTTGTAGTGGAATTTCTTTCCTAGTTGTTTGAATTTTCGTTTACAAGAAAATGATTATTTGGACGCTACTAAGAAAGAAAATAGTCAAGAAAGTTTAGAAATCATAAGCGTTTTGAAGTCTGGAAAATGATAACACTGCTTAACCAAGTCTGATATAAGCATGTGGAAATACTGTATATTTCTAAATTTGAATATATACTGTTCATCTCCAAAAATAATATTTTATTATAAAAATTACCTCAATTGTTTTGCTTTTCAGTTTTTATTTCTCACAATTTTCACTTCCCTCGAACATCATTTCACTTTCACTAATTAAAAAAATATTATTAATTAATATATAGTTAATGTAATTGTAAAATATAAAAGAATTATTATTAAAAAATAATCTTATATTATTATTTTGACTAATTCAATGTGGAATTATGGTTAGAGAGGTTTTAAATTTATGAAAATCATATACTTTTCATCAAATTTTAAAGATAGCTTTGATGAAGCCTATGCTAATGCTAAGATACGTATGCAGAAAGTATGTTGGTAGAGATTTTCTTGCTTCTATGTATGTAAAATATTATATTTATTTAAATATACATCTGCATATATATATATATAGAAATATATTTTTTGTAATCTTGGTTAAAATGTTATTAATAATAGCGGCTAATGGTTTTGTTTACTGCTAGGAGATGAGTTCAATTTATTCAAAACCATAAATTTAGGCTCAAGATTATTTGAAAAAGAGCTTTACCCTTTTCTTATTCCACTGCCATTTGATTCCTTTGAAGGCTGGCTTTGAATGTTGTATGTTATCTAATTATTGGATATTAATTTTATAATTTTCTTTGCGTGTTTGAATTTCCCGGACTTTAGATTTTTTATTCTTCTTCATTTCATTTTAAACTTGGTTGGTTGGTTTGCCTTATAATTATAAATGCAGTTAAGAGTGTTTTGTAATTTATCTATATCATGTTCGATATATTGTTTTGAGGATTTTACATTCTAATTCTAAAAGTCATCAAAATTTATATTCCTTATATAAATTTTGTTTTAAATCTAAATATTTAATTAGAAAAATTGAAAACAATTCACAATCATAAAAATCACATCAAGGCCAAAACACTTCATAGGCCATTTTCTTTATTTATTTTTTATTTTTTGCAATTCTATCCAACCTCATAACTTATGCTTAAACCAAAATATTGCAATATAGAACATCACATCCTATGCTTAGAAATCAGACTAAAACAACCAACAAAATCTACTTCACAAAATTTTTTAACAAAAAGTTCCAACTTTTTTAATTACTAAAACATAAACCTTGAATCTCAAGGTTTTGACTCTTTTTAAAAACATCTCCAAGAACTTCAAAAGTTCAAAACCTTTTTCTAACATGTCCATAACACACTCTTAAGAACTAACATGCTTTGAATCATCAAGTAAACATCACCAAAAGTCACAAAAATCTAACTTGAAGCACTTGGCTCCAACACTACATCGAAACAGAATCTTTCTCAACTTTGGTTTGATCAACCCACTTGATCCGAGATATACCATATAAAACTCACAAAATATCAACATCGTATGGTTTAAAAACATGTTCTAAAGTAGATCCAAACATTAAACTTAAAATCATATGGCAAAAATTAAGCCAAAACATGGATCGAGCCGAAAACCTCACATCTTTGGCTTAACCAAGTGTTCTCATGCATAAAAATTATATCTTTAAAAATCAACACCTAAAATCTTCAAAATAATATCCTAACATGTAGATCAAAGACTTAGTATCATCAGATAAAAATATCAAAGCCATTGGAGCATGATTAAACCGCAAAAGATCCAAGTTTTTATAAAACCGAAGCTATATTACTCCTTCCAATTTCCAACGTTTTTTATCTAAGAAAAACTTTCATCAAAAGCTTATAACATGTAATGAATCCTAATAAAAATTTCATATAAACATGTTATCTACACTCCATAACTTGGTCAAAAACTCAAGAACTTTCCGATAACTTGGTCAAAAACTCAAACAATCAAGCATTGTCTAGTTTATTGCCCAGAGCGGCCTTTCCATAGTTAAAATAACTTTTGACCCATCAAATTACCTTGAAAATTAATACAAAAGGTACCCAAAAAAGCTAGACTCTACAAGAAAAAACTTTTGAGAATGAAACTTTGTGAGAAAATATTTACAAAGGCTTCAAAAATGGCAAGTAAAAAGGGTTCGGAAAGCTGTCTGAGAGAGCTTCTAAGTTTCTCTCCAAGAAATGTGTGGGAAAAGGGAAGAAATGAAAAGGAAATGATCTGAACGCCTCTTACACAATCTGAAGGGTGAAGAGAGGGCTTGAGTGATACTTGAGTGATGGTGGTTTTGACCAAAACAAGGGATCAACCAGCCCATGGTATTGGTTGTCTAGAATTGTTGTGTGGATGGGTGGTGATGAGGTGGATTTTGGTCTCACATCAAGTACAATTGGGGGCTGCATTGGATAGAGGTTGGTCAGCCATGGAAGGGGGGGAAATTCCTTCACAAGCCTTGCCAAGGTGGAACAATTTCGTGGGCCTTAACCGAATGAGCTTCAATTTGGGGGTTTAAAGAGGGTTTGTCTAGGGTTTGAGATGTTATCAAGTCCAAATCCAGTTTGTCTTGGTCCAATAAAATTTTTAAAGTTTAAAGTGTTGAATAATGGTGTCATATTATGAATTTGATTGGTTAATAACATGTAAAAATGATTTAATCAATTGATTAAATACAATAGTAGAAACTGGATCCATTTAGTGTTTGGAAACAAGTTTGGGGTTTGGGAAAACTGTTTAGGGGTTTCGGTTTCAACCAAACATTTGGATTTTCAATTGAATTTCAAGTATTTAGAGTTTCATTAGAGTTGAAACCCTCTTTGGTTTGGAACAAATTGAATGGTTGGATGGAATAATGTTTTGTTTAGGTGACATGATCACAAAACTTGATTTCTTTCACTTTTTCCTTCTCATGGTTCCTTTTTGTATCAAGTGTCTAATATTATTCACCATGTGTGTGTAAGATCTTACCAAGTATCCAAATAAAACTTTCCTAACTTAATTTGGACATCCACATTGTGATTTTGAAAATACTGCTCTAGGTGCTATTATCGAGGTTACTATTCACTCTAAGAAAAGGGAAAAATAACTTTGTACTATAAAATCCTAAATATACATACTGACCTCATAGTGCAAATCATTTATCAAATTTTAGTTTCAAAGTGTTTCAAAATAATCAAAACACGTTTTCGATCAAGCGTTTGGTCCAAAAACTAAAAATGAGTTTATTGTGGCATAAAATCTTAAATATTTCTCTAAGTCCAATGGCCTAAACCGTATCTCATTTTGACACGTCTAGGTATCACAAATAAATAAAATCACACTTCTGACCCTTAACTACATTGACAGACTAAAATCTATGCGATTGAGTTAATTCGTTTTTACGAGATTCCTAAAGCTTAAAGAAATTCATCTCTTGAATTAGGGATAAATTTTTGGCCGGCTGTTACATGTCTTGTTTGGATAGTAAAAATGTTTCATCTCATCTCATCATTTCAATTTTCTAAAATTTCTTCACAAAATATAATAAATAAATCAACTTTTCAATTCTTAAAAAAATAATAATATTAAAAAATAATATTCTAACAATATTTTATTCAACTCATCTGATGCCAACTCACTATAGAAAATAAAAGCCCGCATGGCGCACATTGTGTTATAGGCTAGTTATAATAATATTTAGAACCAAAAGTTGACGGTGGCAAATGCTCTTGCTGGGTTTCTGCCTTTCTGGGCTTACATTGAACAAAGGAAGATTGGGAAGACAAAATCATATCAATATAATTATTTTATTATTTCTACACAACTCTTTAATCAAATTATTATTTTTAAATTTTGTTTGACTTTGATGAATTTTAATTTAAATGATAATAAATATTTAATTAGAGAACAGGGACACACAATCATAGTGGATAATGATAATAATACCGAAGAAGGAGACACACAACCATAAATATTATAAAATAAAATGAAATAGCTCAAATTAAAAGAAAAAAATCTACCAACTGCACTACCATCATATCCTTCTCTCAATACAATGAAATGACATTGTTCATCAATTTTTAAATTTTCTTTCTAAAAGAATAAGAGATGATTTAATGACGATAAAAAATGTCGCATTTATAAAAATAATGGTATGGTATATAGTATTATTCTAATATAAATGAGATATGGGTATAGCTAATTGATACTATGCCTATTATCCACAAGAGTACAAGGAAAGAAATTTCATTAAAAATATATTATACGTTACATATTAGTATATGTTTTTTTTTTTCCTTTTTGTTACAATGTGTTAGGACAGATAAAAAAAAAAAAAAGTGACAGAGAAAGCGGAGCCCCTAATTAAGAAGCTATATAAACCCTTTATAAGAAGTCATTATTATAGTTGTCATAATTGCATTTTTCTTTATGGTTAAATACAAATTAATAAATTAAGATAAAAAAAAAATTTGTTTTTTGAAGGGAAATAGAATCTTATTAATAACTCTCTATAAAAGAGCTTGAATACAATCAGAAATTTTTTCTATGTTAATAATAACATCTGAAATAGTCAAAGCATTCTTCCCTAAAGCATGAGCAACACTATTGGCCTCTCTTTTAATATGTCTAACAAACCAGCTTTCAAACTGTGAGAGAATTTTATGCACATCAGATATGATCATGCCTTTGCAGTCACACCCATGGTTTGTACCCTTAATAGCCTTGACAACACTTAGAGAGCATCTCCTTCCAGGATGATTTTCTGAAAACCCAGTTAAAGACCCATAACAGATGCATGAAAAGCAGCATATGATTCTACTAATAACGGATCTGGATAAAGAGACCTGTTCATCCTCATTGTGGCAAGCACTTGTCCTTCACAACCATTGCAACTGCTCCTATGCCAATTCTGCATTTGTGCATGTCATCAGCCGCATCACAATTTATCTTTATCACGTCCTTGGGGGGTGCCTCACATTGATAGCTACTTGCAAGAGATATTGTAGTAGGAGTTGGTGCCTTCTGGTGGAAAGATCTGAGATCCTACATCCTTTGAGAGACTTGTTTGAACAAAGAGTGAGGATGTGTGAATACATTTTGGAAAACAAATTCGTTTTTACTCTTCCATAACCTCCATATAACCACTACAATCTCCATCAGTTCCTCTCTGTCTAGATTATCGAATAGAAACAGCTCTGGTTGACCATTCTGCACTCATATAATTTCTTTGAGCATTGGGACCATACTTCCTTGGCTGATACACAAGTGCATAAAGCATGCTCAATTGTCTCCTCTGATTGTTCACAGATTGGGTACATTGGGTTATCAATCACATTCCTCCTGAATAGCTTGAACTTTGTAGGCAGACCATCACGACAGGTTTTCCAGATAAATAGCTTTTCTACACTAGTACTTCTAATCCCCACAACACAACCCATTTCTCCTCTTAGGAAGAACCACCAGATGACTAACCTTTGTCCTTTTATGCTAGCTCCACTTGCAGATGATAGGCAGATTTGATAGTGAACATTCCTTTGTTTGTGCATCTCCAAATCTGTTTGTCATTACTGCCACAAGGACTTATTGCCATTTTGCAAATGATATCAACCTTTTCACTCGAGAAAACATCTTTAATCAGCTACACATTCCACTTTTTAGTGTCAGGATCTATTAGGTCAGCTACCTAGGCATCTTCTGGTAGTATGGAAACCTGGCTTTGAATTTTAAAAGATGTAGGTTTTGGAACCCACTTATCAGACCAGATCTTGATGGACTCTCCATTTCCAACTCCCCATATTAATCCTTCTTCAACAAGAGACCTAGCTGCCATGAAGCTTCTCCATAAGTAAGATGGATTATTGCCTAGCTTTGCATGCAGAAAATCCCTTCTTGGGAAATACTTTAGGGCCAGTGCTTAAGTAGTAAGAGAAGTAGGATTTTGCATTAATCTCTAGTTTTGTTTGGCAAGCATAGCTAGATTAAAATACTCCAGACCTCTAAATCCAAGGCCCCCCACTGCCTTCCTTTTACCAGATCCAGTGTATCCTCCTTTCTTTTTCTTATGTCCCTACCAATAACCCTGCATGAGCCTATTGATCTCCAACGATATAGACTTGGAGATCTTAAAGACCTCCACACAATAAGTGGGGATTGCTTGGGTCATAGACTTGAGCAAAATTTCTTTACCAGATTGTGAGAGGAACTTCATCTTCCAATTGCTAAACTAAGATCAGACTTTGTCCAGAATGTTGCTGAAAGATCTAGCTCGAGATCTGCCTACCATTGCTGGAAGGCCAAGATATTTTTTATAGGATTATGTGGCTCTGAATCCAACTATGCTAGTGACATCCTTTATAGTTTCCTTGGTAATTTTGTTGAAAAAGATGGATGTTTTCTCCTTGTTAAGTCTTTGGCTAGAGGCCATCTCATAGGTCTGCAGTAATCTTAGCAATCTGCTCCACTCCGGAGAGTTGGCTTTATAGAAAACCAACCATCATTTGCAAAAAAAGGTGATTGATATGGACCTGCCTTCGAGCTAATGGAATTCCAGCTATATGACCTGCATCTTTAGCTTGGTTAAGCAAGTTACTAAGGGCTTCAGAGCAAAGAATGAAAAGATAAGGTGAGAGAGGATCACCATGTCTAATACCTCTAGATGGTTTAAACTTCCTTGAGGACTTCCATTGATGAGCAAAGAATATGAAACTGTTGAAACACATCTCATGATGAGTTCAATCCATCTACTTGCAAAACTCATTTTCTTCATTACAGCTTCAAGGAAAGACCATTCTATTCTATCATAAGCTTTGCTCATGTCTAGCTTGAGAGCCATAAATCCATTCCTTCCACTAAGTTTGCACTTCGTAGTATGCATGGACTCATATGCAACAATTACATTGTCAGAAATCAGCCTGCCTAGAACAAAAACACTTTGAGCAGGGGAGATTATTGATGGTAGTGTATGTCTTTCAATCTATTTGCTAGTACCATAGAAATTATCTTGTACTGCACATTATAGAGACTTATGGGCCTAAATTTTGAAACTTTGGTAGGTTTGGAAACCTTGGGAATCAAAGCAATATATGTATCATTTAATTCATCTGCCCAGGAATTAGTTCTAAAGGCTACAGACACAGCTGCACACACCCTTTTCCCTATTGTTTGCCAATAACTCTGGTAGAAAGCTGCTGGAAACCCATCAAGTCCAGGTGAGCTCAGTCCATTCATTTGTAAGATAGCCTCTTCAATCTCTTTATTACTAATATCTTGGAACAGTTTTGAGTTCATATCTGCCCGTAACTGAAGCCTCTAAGGAATGCAAACAAATATAAATTCCTGTTGGTTGAGAAGTGAACTTGGAGCCATGATAACCGAGGTCACTAAGATCACATTCCACAATCGCCTCTCTGAATTCTTCCATCTGTTTATAAGGTCATATTGTTGCTCCAAACTTTTCATGTTGACTGAGAATCTCATTAAAATCTCATGTACAAAGCCAGGCCAAATTAGCAGTTGGCTTAAGAGCTTTAAGTAATTTCTAGCATTTTGGTCTTTTGGCAGTTAGAGGACTTCCATAAAAGCCTGTCAAAATCCATGTATTGCTCGTGTCTAGATGGGTTACTCTCAAAGAAATGTGACTTTTAGTATAAGATTCTAGATTAACATCATCATGGTTCTTCCAAAAGGAAGCTAATCCACCACTTCTAACTAAGTTGTCCACAGTGAAACTTCTATTAAGACCCAACTGATGCCTAACTTTTTCTGTTTTCCATCTCTTGCATTTAGGGTAAGTTTGGGAGGTGAGATGAGAATTTTGTGTTTTGTTTTAGAGTTTAAAATATTATTTTTTAGTTTTAAAATTTGAAAAAATTGAATTGGGATTTGAAAAAGTTGAATTGTTTATTATATTTTGTATGAGAATTTGAAAAAAGGTGTAATAATGAGTTGAAATGAGATGAGAATTTTTTAAAATTCTTGGCTTCCAAACCTGCCCTTAGTCTCAACAAGGAAAACAAAATTTGGGAGCTTAGTGTTCACCGAATGGTGAACTTCTCGAACTGTTCGAGGGTTTCCAAGCTCTCGATAGTTCCAACTTAGGCAATCATTGTTGTTGGTGGGGATGCTTAACAACCTCCACCATTGAGTCTTGAGTTTTGTTCCTTGCAGGTATGAGCTTGTTCTTCTGTTTCTTGACACTTGGAGCAACCAGAAGCTCCTCCTCACCCACTTCATGTTCTCTTTTTTTTACTCACCACTACTTCAGCTAGTGAACCTTCATTAGTATTTAGAGACAAAGCTCTAGCCCTTCTTTTTCCAACTACTTTTCTTGGTGATCTCGTTAGCACAAGCATTAGCATGAGTGGACTTTACAGTGCTGACTGTGCTATTGACATTTGTGTCCTCGTTGGAGATAGGAACATTGGAAGGCACTAATAAAGGTGATTCAATATCCATTTTGGCATAGGGATTTTTACCTGGTGAGGTGTCAACCTGCCCATCTTCGTTGGAGTCAGAGCTATCCTGCCTAAGAAAGTTTCCTTTAAAAGACAGCTTCCCATTTTAGTAAGTAGCATCCTGTGAAATATCATTCCTTCTGAGATTATTATTTTGACCTTCCATCCGAGAGTTGGCAATATCATCACAATCAATATTTACCAATTCTGCATTAAGAGCCTTAGATTGTGCCTCATTTTGCTGCACATCTTCCCCCTAGCCTAATTTGGTGTCATTGCTTTCTTCTCTGTCAAAATGTTGTTGCCGCCATGTCTGCGGTGGTGTACCTCCCATACTACCACCATGCTTTTTTGAACCAAAAGAGCTAAATTTGATAGGCTGCGGCCTAAGCCAAGGGCTATATTGTTGCTGAGGAGAGGCATCCATCTGTTTGTCTTTGATAGCCTTGTAACAACTCCCGCCAATGTGTTTCAACACACCACATTTGAAACAAAAGTTTTGTAGCCTTTCATATTTGAAAGCAATCTAGTGCAACTTTCAACTAATGTTTAACCATCTTCCTCGTGCAAGAGGTTTGGTAATATCAATATCAATTCTGACTCTTAGAAATTTATCCCAACCTCTACCTTCCTTGTCAAGATCTACTTTAAGAACCTGTCCTATTGTAGAGCCAATCTGTTCTCCAACTTCCTTAGACATGCCTGCTAAGTGAAAGTTATGAAACTGCACCCAAAAATGTTCTTGGGAGAAAGCAATATCATTTGGTGCAGTGTTGCCTTCGAAGTCTTGTAGAGCAACTAGAGACTTATCAAAGGACCAAGGCCTACCAACCATGATCTTTGTTTTGCCTTCCACCTTCTGAAAGTCCGTAAGAAACCGATTCTCCCCAATCTCTTTAAAAATAATCCACCCTTCAGGTTTCCACACTTGAGACATTGTGGACCGGGAACTTTCTTTGTTCACCCCTCTGTCTGATATGATCATTGCCAAGAGACATTGCTTCCCCTATTCTCTGGAGTTTGAAGAACACTTTTAGAGAGATTAATAATGTGCTCCTCCTCTATAATGCTTAAACCTTCCCCTCCTTCGTAAGGCTTAAACATTTCCAAAAGGTAAATAATTCACCATCAACCATACTATCTTACAGAATGCAATGTGACAAAGCAAAATGCAATCTAGTTCTACACAAGGAAAGCAGCCAAAGCATACCTGAAATACACTGCAACACTCAAGAGATGAATAAAGCTGATAAAGCATGTTGCAGTACAAGAAAAGAAAAAGACAGCAGCAGCAGCAAAAAGAAGAAAAGAAATGGCACAGAAAAGAGGAACCTCATCTAAGGAAATACATGGCTGCACACAAAGAAGTATGAGGGACATGATGGATAAAGCTGGCTCGACCATACTGCCCATAAAAGTTCAGAATTGATTGTTTAGATAATCAGAAGCTAACTTTACAGTAGTTCTTTACTTTTATGCTTTTCCTGAGTTGTGTATATATATATAACCTTTGTATAATCAGAAGATCAATCAATGAGAATCAGTTTCCTTCTCATCTTCATTTTCTGTTCTTAACAGTTTGTTAACATGGTATCAGAGCAAGAATAATTTCCTGCAAGTTTCTTCTCGATTTTTAATCATCTTTCATTGAACCTATGGCTTCCTCATCTTCCTCTTCTTCTTCTCCTACAGAAGATCCAAATAGCCCTTATTTCTTGCATCACAGTGACAATGCAAACACTGTCATTGTTTCACCACCCTTGACTGGTTCCAATTACATTTCTTGGAGTAGATCTTTCCTTCTCTCCATTTCAATCAAAAATAAGTCTGGATTCCTGGATGGCACCATCAACACTCCTGATCTTGCAGATGCTTCTTATGTATCTTGGTTAAGATGCAACAATATCCTGCTTGCTTGGATTTTAAATTCAGTTTCCAAAGACATAGCATCTAATGTATTCTTTATGACTTCAGCTAAACAGGTATGGGATAAACTTAAAGAGCATTTTGCACAGCCTGATGAAGCTAGGATATATCACCTTCAACACAAACTCAGTGGCATAGTTCAAGGGTATCTTTCTGTAAGTGACTACTTCACCCAACTTAATGCCATTTGGGAAGAGCTGCATAGCTATAGACCACTTCCCTGTTGCACTTGTGGTTTATGTACATGTGATGCTTTAAAGAATGTTGGTGAAGTTCAGCAAAGGGACTATGTTTTCAAATTTTTAATGGGTTTAAATGATAGCTATGATGCTGTTAGAGGGCAAATTATCTTGTTGAGCCCCTTGCCTTCTCTAGATAAGACCTTCTCACTTATTTTACAAGAAGAAAGGCAAAGACAAGCAAGAAACATAACTGTTCCTACCTCAGAATCATCTGCCTTGCTTGCTTATCAAAATTTCTCGAAGAAAAAGGAGAAAACAGATTTGGTTTGTGGACATTGTGGGAAGATGGGACACACAAAGGAGAAATGCTACAAACTAATAGGATTTCCACCCACTTTCAAATTTACTAAATCTAAGTTTGGAAATGGTTTTGGAAAACCTGCTACTCACTCTGCAAATCAGGTTGCTCTTGATGGTTCCATTGTGGATCAAGTTGTTGCTGCAGGTCATGCATCTCTTGCACCAAGCACTTCTCAGTTGACCCTCTCTCAAGCACAAGCACAGCACCTCGTGGCTCTTGTCAATGCTCAATTCCCTCAGCTGACATTAGGACACAATAAACCACTCCTGCCACCACCTGTGCAACCCTCACCTATTAGCTCAGAACCTGCCCCTTCAACAACATCTCACTCCAATCTAGCAGGTAATCATCACTATTTTTCCTATCCTAGCATCTCTCATGACCCCTCTCTTTTCAATGTCACAAGTCATGATGAACTCACTGCTCTTTCACAAGATCAGCATGATGCCTTTCATAATACACCATGGATCATGGACACAGGAGCCACTGATCACATGGTGTGCTCCACCTCATTTTTTACTGATTCTTCCTGCTGCATTCAAGCTTTTGTACAACTTCCAAATGGTACAAAGGCTCGAGTCACACACATAGGCACTGTTAAACTTTCAGACTCTCTTCTTCTTACTGATGTCCTGTGTGTTCCCTCTTTTGCTTTCAATCTCATCTNATAGGCACTGTTAAACTTTTAGACTCTCTTCTTCTTACTGATGTCCTGTGTGTTCCCTCTTGTGCTTTCAATCTCATCTCAGTCAGTAAGCTTACTCAAAGGCCAGACACTTGTTTGTTTTTCTTAAATAACCTTTGTTTCATTCAGGTCCTCTCTTCATGGATGACGATTGGACTTGCTAAAGTCCAAGCTGGTCTTTATTACCTGCTGTCTTCACCTCCAGACAACACCAATATTCCATCTTCAAGCCCATCTAGTCTAACTCGAGTCAACCAAGCTGCTGTACATCAAGATTTTGACTTA